>BCHH01000020.1:172059-400746 GCA_001599595.1 Beverwykella pulmonaria | reverse complement strand
CTGGTTGAATGTATTACCACGTAGCAGTGGGCTCCAATACCGTAGTATTAGTGTCCTGCTTGTGTGGTGATGATATTCTTAAGGTTCTAAGATACGAGGATCCTTGAGGATCCTTGACTCAGAAAGCTGATCACGTGACTGCCGAGGATCCTTGAGGATCCTTGACTCAGAAAGCTGATCACGTGACTGCCGAGGATCCTTGAGGATCCTTGACTCAGAAAGCTGATCATGTGACTGCCGCCAGAGCGGGGAAATCACGTGATATCAACGCTGAGAAATCATGTGATACCAACAGAAAGATATGGCTATACACCAAGAAACTAATTTGCTAGGTGAAGATCAGAAGTAACACCCGCCCTGAGGAAAAGGATGGTCGCAAGGGTGACTGTGATTGCTGCTGACATATACGTCCTTGCGGCCCCGGTCACCGAAGCCCCAAGGACTGTCTATTAAACCTCTTCATCGCTTCATAGCCTAATAGGTGTGAACATCGGCTCAGAACTGTGTCTCGTTATTGGAACGCAGGAAATTGCACGATCTAAAACACCATACATTAATGTGAATATTCTGGGTGCTAGATAACATAACTGGCAAATTGCATCAAGTAATCGAGAGGTATCTGAGTAGCGGCGGATGAGGTCATTCATCGCGAGTGCTACTCACATTACTGGACTTAGAAAGGATAGTTACAAATGAATATAATATCTAGATGCACCAACGTTCCCACATTGCGACCACCACGACTCAGTACCAACCAATCTCTGATCAATGGATGCATGAAGACCACCCTCATCCAAGTAATAGTTTCAACCCCATATGTGCCTTTGCTTTGCTGGTGACGCAAGCTGGAAAACCGTATAAAATCAGGTCGTAGAGAATCATGGGATTTTTGATAGAACCGGCTGTTGACTTCTCCACGGTTACATGTTTCTCTTCAAGAACTTCATGTGCCGGAATACGTATTCGATGTTATTCGACATAATCAAGTTGATAATGTCGAGTCTTTTCTTTGAATCAAGACAAGCTTGGAAGTCTCCTGGAAGGGTCCTCCGGGAGCCAATAGGGTAGGCTACTTCCCATTTCAAAAGATTAAAGAACCTAGTCCCTGATCAAGATCCCTAAAGATACGCTCTTTCTGTTATGGTAGGACTTCTACTCACGCATACATCATGATAGCTCCCTGAAGACATGTCAAAGTGTCCCTCCAGCTTCTTCCAAATTTGAGTAGTGTATTTGAGTGTTGAAGTGGACGGGAGTTGTATTCATGGGCTGTTTGTAGGTATCTGGATGGTTGCTTGAAGCCAGTATGGTGCTGAGATAATAGCAAGCGTTGCCAATTCTTCGAGCATACTTGCTGCGTGTAAATCATAAGTGACGTGTTGGAGTCCTATGGGCTCTCTGGGCATGGATGAATGGCGGCACATCCGCTTTGAATTCCTATGCCGCGTTGTAAGCTATGCATCTCTGCCCTCTGACACAGGTATATTGATGCTAGAGAAGAGGCCTTCTTGGTCTTCTTTGAAACGATGGTCAGGTCAGCGCGGCTCGAGGTTGGAGCGCTCTAGTATGGCGGACGTAGATCCTTAGACAAGTGGCGGAAGAAGCAATATGAATAGCTCGCGTTGCTGTTGTAGACTGCCCTAAAACATATGATCATGATCGAGGAGGCGCTTGGCATTTGTAGTTTGGGAGTCCAATCGGCAACGAAACTGAGTCGATAAGCGCAACACTAGGATGTAGAATTTGTCACACTTCGGCCAAATCCCTTCAAACCATGTTGCCGCTGGCCAGGCTTTGAGGGTTGCACAAGTTGATGACCAGATGTTGGAGTTTGTGGTCACGTTATATGGACGAGATAATAATGAGGGACTGAGTTAATTCAGAAGCTATGGAGATCAACGAGCATATATATCCAGCCATGACTAATCAGGACATGTGACTAAGCGCACAGTACACGTGATATCCAAGATCATATGGTGCACGTGATATACACGTGATATACCGTGATAACTTCACTACACGATACATCCGACCTTCTTGCATCATTCTGTCCAACCAAACGCAACGATGAGCACGACCAAAATCACCATACCTTCTCTGCCACTCGAGACAGTGCAGCAGATAGCAGATTGGGTCGAAATAATGCATCGACCTAGCCTTTTCGCCTTCAGTCTAGCAAGCAAGGCTTGCCACAGGGCCGCAACGTTTCTCATTTTTCGGAAGATTAGTGTCATGATCCAGGATCGCGAAGGTTTGCAGCGTGACGCCGGCAGACTTTTCGAGGCTCTCTTCCGCACGGATTCCGCTCGCCACGTCCAAATCATAACCATCAAAGGTGCTTTACGCCTCAACACCAAAAAGACGGGCATATATAAACCTGATACGCGTTGGCTCAGAGAATCTGGCCTTTCCGAGATACTGGATGACGAAGAGCTCGTGGACTCTGGTTACCGATTTGTAGTCTACGACGAAGGCGTCATTAAAGAGTCTTCTGAAGAAGACATGGCATGGGCTCCCTTCGTGAGCCTGCTCGAAGCGACAAACGGCCTGAGAGACCTAATCTATGACTGCCAGAGTCAACTGCCGCCAAGTCTTCTGAGGGCCCTCCACGAGAAGCATCCTTTATGCAGATTTCATCATCTCACGTTCCGGTTCCGGACCTTATTGTGGGGGGTCCCTTATTCTTACGAGATGGAGCTTGCCACTTCTCCATCTCTATACAGAGTCAGAGTTATCTGTACTGATCAAGATTCAGATGGCGACTTTGATTACAACATGGACGCCGTAATGGAACTTGCCGCTGGGCTTGCCCCCAATCTCAAGGAGGTTTCCATTGCGGAAATCGTCTCACAGCTTGCTTCCAGTCGACGTAGCGTGCGAAAACCATTGTGGCAAGGCCTCCCAGGCTTTTCCGGCGAGGTGACCGGTTCCTTAACATCACTGTCACTCTATTATTGCGGGACCACAGCCATGCTACAGAACTGGGCTAAGCATACGGATTTTGATAAGCTGCAACACCTCGTCATTGGAGGCGGCCACGTAAGAAGGACGTGTGGAATCACGGGTGAGACCATGGCATGGATTGCTCGGAATAATTTATTCCCAAACCTGAAAACGCTCTTCGTCAATCTTAATCGCAACGACGACTACAACGAAAAACCTCACTATAGTGAAAATGCCATCTCCTTTTTCCAGGCTATCGACTCTCTTGAGGAGCTGACTATCAATGGGTCCATAACGCCACAAATGATAGAGGCTGTCTTGATCCATCATGGACCGACGCTAAAGAAGCTCAGTTTGGAGCATTCTGAAAGCATGAGCAATACGCGCGTTCGAAGAGAAATCACTATGGAATTCACCGAGGACCGAATGTTGCAGATCCAAGCTCTGTGCCCGGTACTAGAAAAGCTCGCGATTACAGTCATGCGCGACAAGTCTAGTGCGTCCGAGACTGCAATCTACAAATGCTTCGGCAAGATGGAAAGCTTGCGATCGCTTTTTCTTACTCTGGATTGTGCCAACTGGCGGGCCGGTCGCGACCCGACGTATGACCCACGGTTTGAAGGGGAGGATCAAGAGGTTGCCTGTAACCATTCGAGTATTATCAAGAAAGGCAACGTGAGAGAAGCGTTGATCAATAGCGCAGTGGATGAGGGGCTGGCTCGCTCCATCTGGGAAATGATCACCCAGAATAAGACAGGCAAACGGCTCGAGCGACTCAAGCTGTGGACGAGGAATGGTGGTGTTTTCCCCCAGGCCGCTCAGATTATGTTCCTTGATCGGTTTGTCGAGAGTATGGGTCGGTCGTGGCTGATTGAGCGCTCGCCGCGCGATGATACAGAAGAAGTCACGGTGAAGGAACTTAAGCAGCATACAAGGGAAGATTACGAACGTGAACACCTTGGACGGGTGAGCCCGGTGGTTGAACAAATATTCCATTCTATTTGGCCACGTAAACAAGGTAGCAGAGATTGGCGGGATGACTGGTCTAGTTTTCCTCTTCAGGGCTAAGATTTCTACAAATTTCATCCTCATTGCAATAGCATCGTGCATTTCTCTATCGGTATGTCGATGCTGCGCACTTTGACCAATCGTGATAGCTGTTATGGAACGTAGCACGCAACCTTTAGTAGTTGAACACATGAAGGAATTTTCGAAAAATATATTGTCAACATGTTCTGAAATGAAATCTGAATGTGTTTAGCACGTATTAACGGGGTCATTTTCATTCCTTGCTTACCAAGTCAGCTAGGTTAAAGTCACAGTCGGATAAGCTGCGTGGCTGCTTCCTCGCCGCTCCTTCCCCAACGCATCCTGGATCGAACCCTCTGAATGCAATGTGACGTTATGACTTCCAATCACTGTACTACTTCACTCGGTAAATACAGCACTGTGCAAAAATGAAGACATGGAAAGTTTGTACTGTTCATTGAATGCTGAGTATGATAACCACTCATCCTGACCCAAACTCGATATACAGCTGTCGGAACGCCGACCCGCCCGGCCTCTCCAGTAACACTGTTGGCTTGTCGAACTCAATCAGCCTACCGCGTTCGAATACAGCGACTTTATTGAAGTCTAGTACAGTCGCGCAGGATGCGTTGCATGCGCTTGTCCGTCTCGCCATCAACGCTGCTGGTTCAGACGGCAATCACAAGTGTATCGAAATTGATGGACTCGGATTTGTGCCTTTCACCGCCGCTACCGAAGCTGCTGACCGCACGCTGTTCAGCAAAGTTACTTGGCGTCTCGAAAAACCCGACGGTGCTCTCGCTCTCGAAAGATCAAAGGCAACAGTTGAAGAAACTGCGAAGGCGCTGGAACGTGAGCGGGTTGCTTTTTTCTATCTTCGAAGTCTCTATGAGAATCGCCCAAACACCGTCGAGGATCACCAGGAATCACTTGAGTTTGCGAGACATATGGAGGACTTAGTCAGGGAAGGCAAACATCCCTATGCGAATAAGGAATAGTTGTCGGACACTCAGGAAGGTATTTTTCAAATGGTCGAAAGGTATGAATGCGTCTTAACTAAAAGTTCCAATCCTTTGCTAATAACGATCCCACAGCCGTGGTTATGACGCCGACCTCAATCTTCTTCATGCAGTCGGCGACAATATGCCCGCCGTTCTTCACAAAGATATCACGATTTTTGAAGAAATGACCAAGGACGGCATGCTTGATGGCTATTACGAGAACGCGCAAGGATTTCGACCGCTCAACGACGCAATCGCTGCTATGCTAGGCTAGATCACACACCGTTATCCACACGCCAGCATCTTAGAGATCGGTGCTGGAACAGGGGGTGCCACTAAAGGAATTTTACAAACCCTTAAGATCGCTTTTACCAGTTATACATACACGGATATCTCACCTGGTTTCTTCATCAAAGCGAGAGGCACTTTTAAACAGTATGCTAGTCGAATAATTTTTAAGACGCTAGATGTGACAAAAGATCCAATGGAGCAGGGTTACACGGAGAACTCGTATGATATTGTCATTGCGTCCAATGTCCTACACGCTACTCCGTATCTGGAGGAGACACTAGTAAACACACGGCGTCTCCTTAAGCCTTGCGGCTTCCTTGTCATGCTTGAGATCGTCAAGATTGATACTATGGCTGTCGGCTTAACCATGGGAGGACTGCCTGGATGGTGGGTCGGCCGTGAGGACGGACGGAAATACTCGCCTCCGGTTACGCTCTCACAATGGGATGGAATTTTGAAGCACACGGGCTTCAGTGACGTCGAAACCACCACACCGGATATTGGTCCCCTGTTCATTGCCTCCGTCTTTGTTTCTCAGGCTGTGAGCCACGAGATTAACGTACTTCGTGATCCTCTTTCGTTTCCCTCGCAGCAAGCCATGCTTGGAGACGTTGTCATTGTTGGTGGGAACACAAGCAGGACGGCAACTCAAGTGGACTTCCTGCACGGTTTGTTAAAACCTCGATGTGCCAGCCTCACTCTTGTCTCCACGGTCGAAGAGCTGGGGCATCACGAGCTCGCCTACGGAAGTACAGTCTTGAGTTTGGCTGACATAGATGCACCTATTCTTTGGGATCTCACGGAAGAGCGCTGGTCTGTCCTCCAGAAGCTTCTACGGCAAGCGCGCAACGTTCTTTGGGTAACGAGCGGGTACCGTGACGAGGAACCTTACACTGGAGCCGTCGTCGGTCTTCATCGTTGTACTGCAGCCGAAATGCCAGGATTACGGATGCAACTTCTCGAGCTGGATGTCTTCGACAAGGCTAGCGCGACTGTCATTGCCGAGCAGCTTCTGCGAGTCCACATTCTCGCCCAAAACCAGTCCGCTTCTCAGGGAGGTGATATTCTTTACCCTTTCGAGCCGGAATTGATGCTCGAAAAGGGCAGACTAAAAGTATTCAGAGCGATGCCAGACACTGACGCGAACAACCGCTACAACTCCGCCAAGCGTCTCATCACTAAAAATGTCGACCCGCGCGCCTCGTCTCTTCAACTGGAATGGATTGAAACGACGGGAAACTTCTCGCTTCGTGAAGAGAAGAACTCAGTAGTGCGGCCGGACTTGCTGGACATCCGTGTCAGCTACTCTTTGCTTTCATCCATCAGGACAGCGGGTGGTTTGGCGCACGTTGGGATTGGAGAAAACATCAAGACAGCCCAGTGGATCCTTTTCCTCACAAATTACAATAATTCCATAGTTGCGGTGCCACCTGCATGTGCTGTCGAGTTGACTAGTGGAGCAATCGAGAAGGCACGCTTGCTGAAATTAGCCGCTGCATACCTACTGAACCGGCAAATCGCCTGACAGTTGCACGTAGGCGCGACAGCTGTCATTCACGAGCCTGATGCTCTTCTCGCTCAGGTCCTGAGAGCTCAGTTCCAGGGCACCGGGTTGAGGGTCTTCTTCACAACGACCACAGAAGGAGATCACGAACCGGACTGGATCACTCTTCATTCTCGCATGGCCAGACGTCATCTCATCCGCGCGCTTCCTGCCCATATTGATGTCCTTGTCGATCTGTCCTTCGGTGGTTGTGGTTTAAGCTCTCGAATTGCAGACACGCTCCCCAGCCGATGCAAGCATATCAATCTTTCTGCCCTCCTATCGAAAGACGCTTCTCTTGTTGGTGGAGGTGCTGTCACCAGGGAATTGCTTAAGGATACAGCTGATTTTGTTGCTGCGGAGGCTTCTACCGTTAGCCAGGAGAGCCCCTTGGAAGTGAGCTCCTTGGTCGAAGTTGCTAGTACCACTGGCCGGAAAGGGCCGTTCGCCATCATCGACTGGACTCGCGATACAAGCGTCCCCGCGGCATTGGAACCAGTGGACTGGCGCCAGGATCTATTCAAACCTGACAAGACGTACTGGATGGTCGGCCTTGCCGGCGATCTTGGGCAATCTATCTGCGACTGGATGATCAGCCACGGCGCACGCAACATTGTGCTCACAAGTCGAAGCAACAAAGTGTCTGAGAGATGGCTTAAGGCATGCAGTGAAAAAGGCGCCGCTGTATCCTTCATACAAGGCGATGTCACCTCGACGACTTCCATGCAGAAGGTCCATGCTGAAATTGTCAAGCGCTTTCCGCCCATTGCTGGCGTTGCCAACGGCGCCCTCATCCTCCGCGATAAACTTTTCATCAATACCCCGTTCGAAGATATCAAAGCTGTCATGGGCCCTAAAACTACCGGGACCTGCATTCTTGATGAACTGTTCCCCAACGATACACTCGACTGGTTTATTGCTTTCTCATCCATCATGGCTACCTCTGGAAACACCGGCTAATGCGCGTACTCTGCCGCAAACATGTTCATGAAGGCTATCGTCAATAGTCGCCGGAAGCGAGGTCTTGCTGGAATCTCGATCGATATTTCGCGCGTGCATGGCGTTGGATATGTGGAGCGCACGGCCAAGGCTCTCGAGCTAACTAAGAAGGAGATGAGCAAGATTCAGCGGTTTGCCATGCCAATGTCGGAGTCAGACCTGCACCAGCTATTTGCAGAAGCCGTCATCGCCAGTCAACCCGAGTCTGCTCGGCATTTAGATCTTATCACTGGTATTCGGACACTTACTTCGCGCGATGTTACTGATGTCTTGTGGGCTGCCAACCTCCGTTTTTCGCACTTCGTCCATGATGTCGAGACAGTCGGCAGTAGTACAAACGATAACAGGCAGACACGCGTCGTAGTAAAAGCTCAGCTTAAGTCAGCAAAATCGCCCGATGATGTTACTGCAATTGTCAAGGCTGCTTTCATTGCGAAGTTGACTGCCAGCTTGGAGCATGATGATGGTAATACCCTATCCGATTCTACGCCCTTAGTCGATTTCGGGATGGATTCACTTGTCGCTGTCGAGGTCCGATCGTGGTTCTTGCAGGAGTTGGAGGTTGAAGTGCCGGTTTTGAGGAGTAAGTTACTTCGTGCATTCCCGCGTTGCGCATCGTCTCCATAGAGCAACCACTAACCAGCAATTTCATAGTTATGGGAGGTGCTACTATTGCAGATCTCGTAGCCGATGCCGTTGAGAAGCTACCAGCTGAACTCTCCTTGATCGAGTCCGAATCCAAGTTAGGCTCGGAGAAGCCTGTGACAAATGGCACTGCAAATGGAAATATCGTTGCCAATGGAGCGCCCAAGACTAATAGTGTCGCCATATGATAATGGTACTGTTCAGGGAATTTTCGACGGAATGCAGGTCCAAATAACGCAAGTGTTAACTCCGATGAAGCGGGCAGAGAGGTCGGCGAGACCTTTCCGTGGTCAAGATACATTCAGCTATGATCTTTCGATCTAGATCTCTCTTCACTTGGTCTAGAATTAAGAATATACAGGGGCTGGTTCGACAAGGATAATATTAACTTGTTAGTGAAGTTAAATCGTATTGTAATACATTCATATACCTCAGTGGACATAGCCGTTAACTCTGACGCCATCGCACTGACACATCCTAGCGTCTAGCAACAAAAAGTCTCCGTAAGCCTTTTCCAAGAAAGGACAAGCTCAACTCGCATGTGAAGAAAATTCTTAAGAAGCCTCTGAACCTGCCGTCATCCAATCCTATACAATTAGCCAAATTAGGTATAGCTCACAGCTTCAGAACAAGCCTAAAATAATCGAGAAACACGGTGTTCGCGATATAGAGAAATGTAGTTGTGCCAATATAGAGGTTTCTATAAGATTTGGGTGTGGTGTTTAGACAGCTAACCACAACCAGTGCGGGTGCACAGTGTTTAGAGAACAATTACTGTATTAGCACGCTAACTTTCAACTCTACCTCCGAAGGTCGTATTTCAAAATCTTCACTAAGACGCTGAACATACACGGTCGCAGTTCGTATTTTCCCCAACTCTTTTGAAACGGCATTTCTGTGCTCTTGATCAACTGCGCCAGAAATCCGACATGACGGTTTTGAACTGCTGTGCCTCCTCCTGCCCCAACCCCCACCCCTGCCCCCCCTAGCGCAAGCATAGCACCCAATAAGACGAGTCGTCGAACCGCGGACATGTATTGGCAAAAGGTGCCAGATAGTGAATAAAAGACGACACCCACCAGTGGACGAATCTTGGTGAGACATCTGATACATACTAACGAGAGCTCTGTGATACCCGACTAATCAACGCGGCTAAATAATCACCGGAAATAGGAGGGGAAGGAGGGGGTATTAGGACCGGAGTCCGACTCTTGTATCTGGTCTTCAAGCTCGCAAACCCATCTGACTTTCTTCGTTTTTCTTCGCTCTCCCATCCAGATATGACTCACGAACGCCCGTTATCAATGAAGCCGAGAGGATACACGTATGAGCAAACTTCCATCTCCAGCCCAATCTCCTTCAGCCTGCCTCGAACAAGAGCTTCATCACAATGCAGTCTTCCCAGCTCCACGTTGTTAGGCCCACAAGTCTGGTGCAAAGAACCATCAAAACTCGACCCATATCGATCCTTCAAAGAGCGACTTGTCCGCCTCAACTGGTGGTGGGAGACTGGGGCCATCTTCCTCAGTATTACCTGCACATCACTGATCATTACCATCCTGGTCTCTATGGACGGTGAGCCACTGCGGAAATGGACACTCCCAATACAACCAAATTCCCTTGTCGCTGTATTCTCAACGGTAGCGAAGTCGGCGCTTCTCTATCCTCTATCCGAATGTCTCGGCCAACTGAAGTGGGCTTATTTCGAAAAGCCCAGAGTTCTCAGCCAAATGCAAGCCTTCGATGCAGCAAGTAGAGGCCCATGGGGAGCATCCGTCTTTCTCTGGAAGACTAAGGGAACTACAGTTTTGGCCTCCATAGGAGCTTTGATTACCATCCTCATGCTCGGTTTTGAACCTTTCGCACAGCAGGTCCTTCAGTTCTCTTCCCAACGTTCTTTGCTACCTTATTTGAATGGGACTATTCTGGTGACGAATGCATGGTCGAAGGTTCCCGTCAAAGAAATCGATTCAGCATATACCTATAGTGAGTAGCAACCAACCTGAAATCCCTTTGAAACTACATATTTCTGACGAGAATTAAAGTGTACTTCCCATTAACGAAGGGAGTTCTGGGAGTCCTCGCACAGATAGGCGAGCCCGCTACGGGGATGCCACAAGCCTCTTGTCCGACCGTAGAGTGTCGTTATCCAGACTTCACGTCACTAGCAGTTTGCGCCCATTGCGAAACAAATAAAGTCCGCATGGAAGATTTCAAATGTAGTGGGGAATATTATTTCTCGAATGGTACCAATTCGTACCGAAGTGATTTCCGACAGTATACCGACATGAAAGAAGGGCTGCATCAACACCTCCTAAAACAGGAAACTCCCGACCTATATTCCTTGTCGATGATGTGTATAAAAGGACATGACAGCTGGGAGTTTCCTAGGATACGACTCAACGTGACTCTATATGGGCCAATAAAGCTGGAGCAGGGCGCCCAGGGCGACGTTCCTATGTCCGGTATTGAACAAGCAAGTCTTCTAAACTGGGACAGCGACTCAACTCTACCGCTTGACTTCAGACAGAAGCGATATAAAATGCATCAGCTGAGCGACCCCTCAGATGGCGAGTACTTGCGGATATGCACAACGAGTTGGTTGGATGAGTTCTTCCACCGCGGCTATACTACCCTTAAAAACACGACAATTGCTTTATATTCCTGCTTCAACTCAACAACTGATCTAATGCAGTACGACAACATCAACAAGGTCGGTCAAATCAATGGCACATTCACGCAGTGCAAACTCGACATTTGTGCAAAAACGTATAAAAACGTCACTTTCCAGAATGGCCGGGTGTCTGCAGGAGCAATCATAGAAATACCCCTTGACCATGTTGGTACTGTCGACCAGAATAGGATATTTTCTCCGTCACGAATTTCCGACAAGACTTTGAATGATTTCCTTATCGACGAGGAGATCTTCATACTTCTTAGCTCCATTACAGAGAGAACCACCAAATCGACTGACTGGCAAAATTACTATTCTAGCTACTTCGAAAACAACGACGGAAACTTCGCGAAGCTTTTCCAACATATTGCATTAATTTGCACCTCCGTCCTGCAAAATCCGCTCAACCTGGACTCGAAAAATCTGACCGGCCAAGCATACGGTCAAGATGTTTACGTCCACGTCCGATGGGTGTGGTTCTCCGGTCCCTTGGCAATCATCCTAGTTTCAATACTCTTCCTATCCCTCACGATCTTCCGAAGCAGGAATCAACCCTATATATACAAGACTTCTATACTGCCGGCTATGTTCCATGGACTCGAGGATTGGGGCGGTCAGGAATATAATCACACTTTGAGGTCCACGGGGAGAGAAACGAATCAAGATCTGATGAAGATTTCAGATACGATGAGGGTGGAGTTTGGGTATAATGATGAGGGAACAATGAAGCTGAAGAGAATGTAAATCGAGGGATGTGTGGATGTGCAGGAAGGAGGAGTAGCCGTGCACTTATAGAAGTTTGAGCTTGTCGTGTACTGGCGTGTGTTGGAAAGTATATATGCTAATCAACGCAGAGACAAAGTGTCTTCACATTTTGTCCCGGCAGCGTGGAACCTTGGCCTTAAGCTCTGTTTCTTGAACTGGAAACATTGGCAGTGTAATTTGAGAAGTGGGCGAAAGGATCAACTGAGCGCTATGATGTATGTTTTTTTTCGCTTACAAGAACTATAAGCCGTAAGGAACAAATCTTTCGTGCTGTTCCAGACTGCGGTCATTATGCAAGGTGGCAGAAGAGGCCTAGAGGCTAGAAACTAACACCTGCGTTGTGAAATGCATACTAGTAGGTACAAAGAATAAAGTTTGAGATTTACCCTTCCTTCTAAGATTGCTACGTAGTCCGTTTGGCTCAGATTGGCAGGGCAGAGATAGAAAAGTGATGGCACGTGTAGTGATAGGAGAGAGGTACGACGTCATTTTTGTGCGTCGAGATATTATTTTATGGGCATAAATGAATAATAGAACGAACGCTAGAGCTAGAGGAGAGTCGTGAACTAAATACGCCATTGATATGTGCTTGATGAAATAAATTTTGGTCATGTCAAAAGGTGGACAGTCACTCCGCCCCAGCCTATGCATGTTTGATGTCTATCAACACCATGTTTTCCTATTCCCATTTCCCTAAAGGTAGAATTAGGGTGTCTGTGTCCCTAACTCTTTCAATGCTTCTTCTGTCAAGCGCGAGGCCGTTATGCGCCACCTCGTATTCCTCCCCATTATCACCCGATCCTCCTCGCACGCTCTTCCCGTATATACATCTCCTTTTCTCACCCGTAGACTACTCAATCCCTCCGCCACGGGCGCATCAACATCTCAAAACTCGGGATCGGAATCCCATTCAGCATAATCCACGCCGGCCCACTCTCCACCCCGACTCTGTCTCCGAATGGGGCCCCTGGCCTTGCACCCCCTCTCTTTTCTACCTCTTCTGCCTTATCGGTCTTGTCCGCCTTCTCTGGTTTTGATTTTGTGGTTATGGGTTTCCCGTTTACCTGCAGACGGATGTACGGATGGGTGCCCTTGGTTATGCGGTAGAGCTCGTAGTTTGCGAAGACGAGGAAGAGGGTGGAGATTATGGGGAGTTTGGTGTAGTTGTGGAAGATGCGTGTTGAGGACATGTTAGAACGTGTGGCGATATTTCGGTCGATGTTTTGGGTGGGGGCAAGGGTTTGATGTGTGCAATGCCCTCTGGTGGATACAGTAGGCGGTTTCAGCGTCGTGATGATCGTCTTGACCGCCGGTCGGAATTGCCTTAGGGTGGTGTTCGTAGGGGCTAACTCGATGTTTGGGTTGGGTTCGGGAGGTTGAGTTCGGATGGGTATAATACTCTTTACTGGATACAACAGGCCGTCGTAGGGAGTGCTGATCCTCTTGACTCCTCTGGCTAGAATTTTGTTCGCGGTTCAATATTAGGGACAAGCTATAGAATATGGGATTGATGTGTATGACCCCTCCTGGCAGATGTAGCAGGGCTTTGCAGTGCTCTGATGATCCTCTTGACCTACGGCTAGTCGAGTCCGGAGGCAAGGGCAGTAGCTCGATGTGTCTAACCCTATCTGGAAGATACAGCAGAAGGTCGCAATTGAGTTAATTTTGAGGTTGGATCTGAGGGGAGTGGCCGTCCAAAGATACAGCAGGACTTTGCAGGGTTGTCGTGATCTTCTTCGCGAATTGCCTCGGCGGTCTGTAGCGGCACTTGCCGTCATTATTCTCCGAGTCTTGGCATGTAAACTTTAAACTGTCGCGTTGCACTTTGGCTTCCACCTCACTTCCAGCTCTTCTCCCACAACCTCGCACCTTCACTCACTCCCTCGCCCCTCCACCACAGCGGCGCGACTATGGACGACCTCGCGCAGCTTGAATATCTCTCACTTGTGTCCAAAGTCAGTTCCGAGATCCAAAACCATCTGGGTGTCTCCGACAAGACACTCGCTGAATTCGTCATCGCGCAACATGCGCAGGCGAAATCGGTCGCAGCCTTCAAGGCCCAATTAACGTCTATGGGCGCCGAGTTCCCGCAGAGTCTGGTGGAGAGCATAGATCGCCTAGTTCTCACGCTACATCCGAAATATAAGAGTAAAGGCGCAGAGGAGAAGAATGGGGACGCAGACGAGGACAAGGACAGGAAGACACATGTCTTCAAAGGTCTGGCTATTCCTGACAAGGAGGTGGAATTCCCCGCTGAGGAAGAGCCCTTCGCCGACACCTTCGCCATGCTGGAGGGCATGGCCGCCACCCGAAAGACCTCCCCCACCAAACGCCGACGTTCGCGATCGAGAAGCCCGAGGCGCACGCGAAACGAGGAATACGTCTTTGAGGATGAGTTTGGGCGCACCGTCACAAGTCACAGGCGCGACAATAAGCGAAGTCGGCGCAAGTACAGGGACGAGGACAGGGACGAATTGAAACGCCCGCCCACGCCCGAAATCGATGACGAGGCCATCCTATTCAAGATTTACCGCGCAAAAATAAGCACAATCAAGCCTTTCGGTTGTTTCGTGACTCTCCAGGGCGTTAAAGGACGGGTAGATGGACTGGTGCACGTTTCTCAAATGGCAGAAGGCCGAGTGAACGACCCATCGGACCTCGTCTCAAGAGGGCAAGAAGTCAAAGTCAAGGTTATCAAGAAAGAAGGCGGCAGGATCTCGCTATCTATGAAAGAGGTGGATCAAGCCTCTGGACACGACTTGGCTCCCCAGCAACGGATAGCGTCGGGAGCAAACAGCCAGGGCCTAGGCGGCATAGCGGGCATCACTGACACCGTACCTGTTGTTGAGTCAGGCTTCAATGGACGTCGAAATGGGAGACAACGATTGCGATCGCCGGAGCGCTGGGAAATAAAACAACTCATTGCGTCTGGCGTCGTCCCCAAGTCAGACTACCCCGACATTGACGAGGAGTACAACGCAGCCATAAACGGTGAGGCCGCATTCGAAGAAGAGGAAGATGTGGATATCGAAGTCCGCGAAGAGGAGCCTCCTTTCCTCGCTGGCCAGACGAAACAATCTCTGGAACTCTCGCCCATACGAGTTGTCAAGGCCCCTGACGGGTCCCTCAATCGCGCTGCTATGTCGGGCGATGCTTTAGCGAGGGAGAGACGTGAACTTCGACAACAAGAAGCACAAGAAAAGGCCGCAAAGGAGGCCGCAAATATTGACCTTAGCAGTCAGTGGAACGACCCCATGGCAAAGCAACGGCAGTTTGCTAGCGACTTGAGAAGTACGAGGAGTACGCAAGCACCACAGGTGGAAATGCCTGAGTGGAAGAAGATATCGACTGGGCGCGACGCTTCGTTTGGCAAGCGTACCGACATGAGCATAAAGCAGCAAAGAGAGTCGCTTCCGGTTTTCAGGTTTAGGAATCAACTGCTCGAGGCTATCAAGGCTCATCAGATCCTCATCGTGGTTGGTGACACTGGATCTGGAAAGACGACTCAGATGACACAGTATCTCGCCGAGGCAGGATATGCTAATGAACTCATGATTGGCTGCACGCAACCTCGACGTGTGGCTGCCATGTCAGTGGCCAAGCGTGTTGCGGAAGAAGTCGGCTGTAGACTAGGCGACGAGGTTGGATGTAAGTCTTCTACGGCTCCTCTGCAGTAAGGTAGATGTATTGACCCATGATTAGATACCATTCGATTCGAAGACCAGACAAGTTCCCGAACGCAAATTAAATGTACGTACTCCCCTCCGCATCGAGAACCGGCAAATCCACTCATGAAAGAACTTCGCTGACGGCTTATCCAGACATGACCGATGGCATTCTGCAACGCGAGATTCTTTTGGACGGCAGCCTTACCAAATACAGCGTTATTATGCTTGACGAAGCCCACGAGCGTACAATTGCAACCGATGTGTTGTTCGGGTTGCTGAAGAAGACGCTCAAGAGGAGACCGGACATGAAGCTCATCGTCACCAGCGCCACTCTCGATGCCGACAAATTCTCGGAGTATTTTAACAAATGCCCTATCTTCTCAATTCCCGGGAGAACATTTCCCGTCGAGGTCATGTACAGTCGGGAGCCGGAATCGGATTATCTTGATGCCGCACTGGTTACGGTCATGCAGATTCACCTGACAGAGCCGGCTGGGGATATTCTGCTCTTCCTCACCGGGAAGGAGGAGATCGATTCGTCTTGCGAGATCATTGAACAGAGGATGAAAGCTCTCGGTCCGAACGTTCCTGAGCTTATAATCTTACCAATATACGGAGCCCTGCCTTCAGAAGTTGCTACTCGTATATTCGAGCCAGCTCCGAGCGGCAGTCGAAAGGTTATCATTGCTACTAACATTGCAGAAACGAGTTTAACAATCGACGGAATTTATTACGTCGTCGACCCCGGCTTCGTCAAGCAGAGCAGCTATGATAGCAAGCTCGGCATGGACAGGCTCCAGATCACACCTATCAGTCAAGCCCAAGCCCGGCAGCGAAGTGGACGAGCTGGAAGAACTGGACCTGGAAAATGCTTTCGTTTGTATACAGAAGCCGCATTCCAGAACGAGATGCTTCCCACTACTATACCTGAGATCCAGCGCACGAACCTTGCCTCATCGATTTTAATGCTCAAGGCTATGGGCATCAACGATCTCCTCCACTTCGACTTCATGGACCCTCCACCCACCAACACTATGCTGACAGCATTAGAAGAGCTATATTGCTTAGGAGCGCTGGACGACGAAGGTCTCCTGACTCGCCATGGTCGCCAAATGGCCGATTTCCCCATGGATCCTTCTTTATCGAAGACCCTCATCAAATCGGTGGAATTGAAGTGCTCGGAGGAGGTTCTCACAATCGTCTCAATGATCTCGGCCACAGATAACATATTCCATCGCCCACGGGATAAACAACAACAAGCCGACCAAAAGAAACAGAAATTTAACGACCCGTCCGGTGACCACATTACATTGCTCAATGTGTACAATGGCTGGAAAAACGCAGCCTATGCTAGCTCCTGGTGCATCGAGAACTTCATTCAGCCAAAGAATATTGCGAGAGTCAAGGATGTTAGATCGCAGCTCAGCGATGTACTAAAGCGGCATCGTCTTCAGCTCGTATCCTGCGGCCGCGATTTGTTGAAAGTCCGCCAAGCACTTTGCTCTGGGTTCTTCCGCAACAGCGCGCGAAAAGACCCAGCAGAGGGCTATAAGACGCTCGTGGAGGGAACCCCCGTATTCCTCCATCCATCTTCAGCGCTATTCGGGAAACCAGCGGAGCATGTGATTTATCACTCCTTAGTCGAGACAACCAAGGAATATATGCACGTCTGCTCCGCAATTGAGCCGAAATGGCTTGTCGAGGCGGCGCCGACGTTCTTCAAGGTGGCGCCTACGGACAGGCTAAGCAAGAGAAAGAAGGCGGAAAGGATACAGCCACTGCATAATAAGTTCGCCGGAGAGGATGACTGGAGATTGAGTGCGCAGAAGAGGCAGGGGAGAGGTGGAGGTGGAACTTGGGGCTGAGGGCTGAGCGCTGATTTGGCAGTCGGGGTTTAGAGTGTGGGCTTTGCATGCGAGATATCCAGACGTGCGCTCTGATCGTGCGAGTTATGTAGAAATTACATGGTTTTCGTTGTGTATGGTTGCTACTGATGGAATATGAGATTGGGGATAGGTGTGTGGTGTAAGAGGGCACAGACAAGCTAGACAGATACGAGGGGGTCATAGACAAGTAGGTTAACTCTTTTAACCTCTTCCCAGAATCAACTGCCTAGGTAAGAGCCCAGAGGGAAATCATGTGGTATCCGGTCGAAAGGCTGGAGAATGAAGTGTAGGTTATGTGAGGGAGGAGTGTTTGGGGAGGTGGATGTGCTGAAATATGGTTCTGCGCTAACAAATTGGTAGCATAGGTCAAATTCTGTGGTATGGGTTTTGGAAAAGGGCTGTGCAAATTGGTATGTGTATTCAGATTAAGGGTATGGGATGAGTGAGGGTGAAGGATGAAGTGTGGATAGCCCCTGAGAGTGGTTTTTAGGTTTGCAGACTGAGGAAGGAAAGGCTTTTCATGTACTGCATTATGCGTTTGCACTAGAGAAAGAAGGCGAGGGAGGGATATGTGGATTCTAGTTGATTGTTATTAGGCTGCGGGAGTTAAGGATAGAAGATCAGAAGCAGAAATATGCAGTCCTAGCACGAGAGAGAAGACTCGTTCAGTATGAAGTGTGAAGTGTAGACCGCAAAGAGTCTATACAACTACGTCTCATTCCTTTGCTGCTCAGGCTTTGGCAAGTCGAGTAAAAGTGAACATATAAGTCCTACATTTAAATAGATATGCGAAACATATTTGTATATCTGCAAATAAGATTTTGGATAAACATGCAAAATATTTACGCGGGAGTACCGTAGATCTCTTAGGACGTGCGTGGATACTTGGTTTTATTGTTTTTACGAGATGTTTACCTCAGTAGGTTTAGATGGAGTGAAAGAAAGGCTCAAGGAAAATAGCGGCTTTGTTTTCAGTTCTACGACATTGAAAGATACTTAGAGATTGCTTCTACGCTAATTTTTCCAGGTTCTGCCTCAGGTGTTTAGACTAGCTCTGCGTTTTCTTGAAGCGTTAGATAGAGATGTCAACAGGGAAAACTTTGACTGCGTGATGTTTTATGGATGTATGGTGACTAAGGAGGACTAGGTTTACGGAATGGAAAATGAAGTGGATGGCGAGGCAAAGGATCCGAGGGATGGAAATGATGTATAGCAGCTCTATACTCCCAGAAACACGTTCACGTTGGTAAAGTAGAGAGTCTAGCTGTTCGCAATGGTTCATGAAGCTGTAGACTGCCTTTAGCATATTTTGATTCAAGAAATACTGGTTAGTTCTGAGGGGAAGCAGTATTCATCTGGAATCAAGGAGGACTAATTCCCGTAAAGGCAAACAATTTACTACAACTCATGTCAAGGCAAAGGCAAGGCAAGGCATGGCATGGTAGATATGTTAAGTACTATATGTAACTGTGTCTTTTTAACGCCGAGGTAGTTCTTTCGCCTTGCGTCTGCTATTGCTACTAGTAGAATCGAGTGACAATCGTGCAAGAGTTCATGTTTTCCTCTTGAGCTGCAAAGTGTGAACTACCAAGCACGTTTCACCTTCTATCAACCTCCCTCATCGCCCATGTTTCGATCTCTTGTTTCGGAGACACAACTATCCACTTCTAAGATGGGCGTGGCGCAGTGATTCATTTCGAATCCGGAAGTGTTTGGGAATTGTTCTCGGATTGAGGAATATGGAATGTGGAAACAAGCTGAAAAGGGTGTGGGGGCTTGGAACGACTTGGAACGGGGGGCTTAGATGGGGGAGTTGGGGGTGATCTTGAACGTAAAGGGTGTTTTAAGTTGAATTGAATGTTCGTGCAAGGGATTTAGAGCTCATAGCATTTCGCGCTGAGGTGATATGAGGATTGTCAAGTACTAATGAGGGTGAGTAACGCATGATCTGGACCTATGTCACCCAAGAGGAAAAAAGACACAAGCACGGAGAAGAGAGAATGAGTCATTCCGATAGTTGATCGATTCTCTATCATACGTATCGTATCATCAAGGCCGTCACAATGCAACCGTTGTTTTGGGATCCAGAGTAGCATTCCCCTCCAATCCCACCTTCTATCTCCCCTTACGAAAAGATGGCGATCCATCCCCATATATCCGAATTTAAAAAAATATATACAATCCCCCATTCATACACCCATTCTCTGCCCTGCTCAACAAGGACCAACAAGCACCGGGTATCAGCACATCCCGTACACTTCCACCCTCTACCGCTTTCCAGGGACGGGGGGCTTAGCGCCGAAGCCCAGAGACTGGTTTCCTCCGTTGAAAGCCACGAATTGCGCCTTGAACATAGTGTCACCGTAGATCTGGAGTCCCGCACCGCCGTTTCCTTGCACGCCGCCGAAGCATGTCGTGTTCGCCTTGTCAACGGTCGCGAATGTGATCTGGTTACCGGGGATGGTGGCCATGTATGACGTTCCAATGGCGACTGCGATATCGGGTAGTTTCGCAGAGCAGGGGTAGATGAACCCACCGACCTGAGCGTTGTTCTGCGCACCTGGGACCTTGGCGTAGTATGCGTCAGCGACATTTTGGTCGACGAGAAGGAGGGATGTTCCAGTGTCAGCGATAGCGTTTGAACCGGCGGTGTTGGTCATGACCTTTCCGTCGACGGCGAACTTGGTGGATTCGAATTGCCAGAAGCCGGAGGAAGCGTTTACGGGGATCCAGGCCATGGCGCCGACAAACTTTGTCGAGTCGATTTTGCCGAACTCGTAGACGCCAGTGCCATCAGGGTCGAGGTCTGCGGTAAAGACGGGGAGGTCGAGATTGGGCATTACGTTGTCGAAGAAGGTCTTTTGGGGAGTTTTCTTTGTGCCGTCGTTAACTGGTGATATAGTTAGCAAATATTGTTATATGAAGAGTGGTCATGATTACGTACCGGTGTTGAGCTTGGAGAAGGCCAAGCCAACAAGACCGTCAGTGTTAGTGTCCTGGACGAAAGAGCGGGAGACGGCGTTGGCGAGCTCGACGACCTGGTTCTGGACAGTGACGCCACCAATGTTAACGACGTCGGTGCCCACAGTGCCTGCAGCACCTGAACCATCACCGTAAGAGATGGAAAATTGAGAGCCAGTCATCTTCTTGAAGGTGGTGGACTTGGAGGCATCGAAGGCAGAGTGGGCGCCAATAGATGAGGCTGGGAGGTCGGTGCTGAACATCCAGCTAGACATAATGTGTTAATAACAAACTTGTCTGGAGATGGATCATGCGACTTACAGATCTGAGGAGCCGGAATCGAAGTCCAAATTCAAAATCTGGCCACCGACACTGACAGGCGAGAGGAAGAGAGCAGCATTCTGCTCTGGGTTGGCGGCAACCGTTCCAGATCCGTTCTTGGCGGCACTGGTCGTGTTTGCGGCACTCTCTTTGAGGTTGGGGAACGTATCCTCACTGCCTTTCTGTGCCGCGATGAATCCTCCCGCGAAGCCGTACTTCATATACACCTTCCTCAAGGCGTCCGGACCATTGAGACCACGCGGGTGGGCCCGGTTTAGGGTACGGGGAACCTTGAACGTTCGCTTTGAGAGATTCCTCTTCGATGGAGCCGGGGCGGCGAGGACTACTGCCACCAGGAGAGCCGCGAGGAAGAAAAGTCGTAGTGAAGCTGCCATGATGGGACTAATGCTGACCGGCAGCGGACGATTAACGTGGTCGTCGAGAAAAGAAGGTAAATGGTCTGTTGAATATACTGAATGAAGGAACGAAAAGCAAGATGGACAGCAACAAACTACTACTCCCTCGGAAAGAAAACAGGATAAAGGGCGGACCGAAAGTAAAAGGACAGACCACTCGCTCAGCGGGGAAGAAAGGCTTGTTAAAAGAAGGAGGGCGCAAGGTGTCAAAAGAGAGGGAAGGAAGGAAAGAGGAAGCTCCGATGAAACTGAAAGCCAAGACCGGTGACAATGCATGAATATGTAGTCGAGAGAGGGTATTTGAAGCGGCTAAGCCTGCTGCGAAAGTCAGGCATAGGGGTGCCCGCAGCGAGATGCCGTCCAAACGGGAGGCTCTGCGCGGTAGGCCAGGAGCCACCATTGTACATGATCCATGTGCAGATGAGGCGTAGGCGTCTCCGAGTTTTCAGTTGAGTCGTCTAGAAATTATATGGAGGTGGTTAGCTCGTTGCTAGAAGCGGCTAGCTAGGCCTGCGCGGCGACGGACAATTGGACGGCGGGCTGTTGTGAAGATTCTGACAGGGGTCGCGGCCCTGTGACGCGTACTGCTTGAGGGCGCGATGGCGGTGGGGAGAGTGGAGAAGGCTAGCGCAGGCATTGGAGGAGGGCTGACGGTAAGGGTTTCATCGCTGCGTCGACCTCCACTGCGCTTGGCAATGCGAAACAAGGCCCACGTAACACGCAAGCCCAGGCCGGTTGTTTGCGAGGCGTCGAGACAAGCAAAAAGCTTAGTGGGCGGCTCCACATTCCTTCGACCCTCAACCTCGAACATGTTTCAGTGCAGACATAGACTCGGCGCGCCACCATCGTACTCAGCGACCGGGAAACGATCTCTCGCTGGCTGCATCGCCCGAGACGTCGTTTCGTCGGGAAACGAACAGACCGGGGAGGGACGTCTACCATCCGGGCGAGAGCAAGAGCGGGCAAGTGTCACCAGGAATAGGGAGAGACGCCGTGAGCTTCGCGTGGGCTATCCCTGCCAAGCGCTTAGAGCGAGTGCGAAGGCATCGCTATGCTGATGTGTGGAGAATTGATCATCAGGATGGAGTCGCAGATTTTATTATTTTTGACAAAGGGGGAGTTTGAAGGAAATAGTTCACTGCCGGACTCGTGTTTCTTCCGTGCTAGCTTCTCAGCAGCCGCTTCTCTGCAGCCGCGCTGCACACATTACATTTCCATCTACGCCTTAATTCTATATACTCCTGCCAGCGGGGACGTGTTGGAAATATAGTATAGCTTAACCACCTGGCAATAAATAACGCTAAACCTGCTGCCGCTGAAACCGTTCTATACAAACAGGAAGCCGTCTCGTAGCCAAGCATGAGACAAAAGTGATCGGATCCATCGCTTGCAAGAGTCTTGGCAATGAGCCTTACCCAGAATAGTCACACACCATACTCAAACAAGCTCAACTCCGACCACCCGCAATACAGGTAATGTGGGGACCAAACAGCACTTCCTGACTTGACATTAAATCCGTGTATGTATCAATTATTCTGCCAGACTTTCTAGTGCGAAGCTATTCACACGACACACACGTTGAACGTCTGTCTCGCCCTGAATTCACCCGACTCCAATCCTCTAATACTCGTCATACGCACTACTCGGCCTGACGACTACTGTTTAGTACTTCAAATTTCTCGATCCGTGCTCATTTTATCACACTTCCTCCTGAGAACAACACACTGTTCAGCATAAAGGTCTTCGTTCGCCTCAGTGTCGTACTGGATCCACTTCCTTTCTGCTTTGCTTGAGTTCAAGATGGCGTAACTGGTATCCTGTTCCAGTCTACTGTTCCGAAAAACTCCTGCGTCTGTGACCAAACACGTCTTTGCACCCTTCTCTCCATCAAACCGGAAGTTCTTAATCCGATTAACCATGCTAAACGGGATTTCCATGAACTAAATTACATCTAATATCTGCCATATATGATCACGATGGCACATGCCAGTTTTCATACTCAATCAGCTTCAAATTCTCGTCAGACCGCTGTTATAGGAGATACCTGTGAAGGTGCTGTATCTACTTTCACACTTCCTAGCGCGTGCAATACGGGCTTCCGACCTGGATATTGCAACACATCCATCGGTCTCTTTTGTCAGGCCGCGTTTTAAGTAGTCTTCCAAGACAGTAATTAAATTCCACAGTATTTCGGTCGCCTAATTCAAGGACACACTTGGGGAGTTTAGCTCAAGCATGAAGTACTTTTTCTGAAAAGAGTTGATGGAGAATACCAAGGCTAGAGAGATGTTAGGTTATCAAAGATTGCTAAATTTTTACCTTTCTAGTCTAGTGAGGGTTTCGCAGTAAACCCCCTCTATATTCAAAATATGCTTAATCAGCACTAAAATAGAGAGTTTGTCGTAACGGCACCCTTCCCGTAGGACCCAAGCTCGCGTTTTATGCCAAGTCTCCTCCATGTCGTTGTCAAAATTATCAGTGTTGATATATGTCCGATATACTTGTAACTTGGCAAGGGCTGCCAAGAGATATATATTTGGGGACGATTCTACGCTCATGGAAACAGGGGGTGGGCGGGATAGGGTATACTAAATAATTCATTACTCAGATCTAGTAGTTTAATTGTTTTAATTTCAACACGAGTACACCTTCTATGCCTGTGTAGGTCGATTCGGCTGCCAGTACGCCATGATGAATTGAATATTCTCCAGCTGAGTCCTCTTAGGCATGATAGCGACGGGGAATTTCACAGAAATGACGGGAGTTCCAGCATTAATTATGCCGATTTATAAACAGCATGTGATTATCAAGATAGCATTCCCTAAACGCCCCTTGGGTCCCTCCACTAGCTTACCTGAATTGAGTAGGGTAGTTGTATCGCAACTCACCACTGATGTCTAGCTCCTAGGTTACTCAGACTACGTCCCTAAGGTTTTTATTAGCTTAGGGAAGCCGAACCACTTTAGTCGTGTGCCAATGTGATCATTGGTTGTGCAGAATTGACGCTTGTTATTCTCAGTGAGTTTGTCCCAGCATAGGATAATAAACATATTTCACTCTGTCATTTTTTGTAGGACAGTAGAAGTGCATGACATAAGGATTCGGGACTCCAACGCCGAGGTGTCTGACCGGCAATACTGCCTTGTATGTGGAGTCGTGCTCGTTGCAAATGTGGGGCTCGTCGCACCAACGAAGCCATGCGCAAAGTGATACAAACTCTGCAGGGCTTTCAGCGTCGGACAAAATTAGGAGGATGATCTAGACGTTATCATCAGGATCAGCTAAAAATTATATGGTAAACATATGTAGTGAGCAGTGACTCTTTCTAGCACGCCTAAGGAGTTAACAACATGGACTTGGATACACAACCGCAGAACTCGAGGTTCCTTGTTCTCGATTCTTAACATTGGTCGTTCCCGAACGATTTAAGCATTCAACGCTTCATTTCAGTGGAATTTGACTGCACAGAGGAGCAGAAGGCAGAGCTAGTAATTTCTTTCGATAATACTGATTTTAGTTAGACTAATGCTGCAACCAATAGCTATAGGGAAAGTACAGTAGATACGCTACTGGAACAGGTAGGTTAAGTTGGTAGCGCACTTGGTGGCAAGTTTTTAAAAAATGTGGAGATACTCCTGTTTCCCGGTGGGCCTCCGCAGGAAGTCCCTCGGACGTCTATCGGGCCGTGTGTCTATGGGTCACGCCACACACTATATATATAGTTTCTCCGAATCCTCTGAGTATCCTCAAAGATTCATCTCGACTCTGATGAATCAAGCTTATTCACCCCTGATCCATCAATTCGTTCTGTTCCCTGCTAGTGCTACTCTCACAAAGAACTACAAGTAAAATTACTGCTATAGATGCAGCGCTAGCGCTCGAGCTACATTTGCATTACTGACTGTTCAAGGAATATATTCGTAGGTTTACTTACGTACTACGCCAACAAATATGGCAAGATTATTGGTAGGCTCATATGTAAGGGGGCAGGTGCTCATGGAGCCAATATAGTGCCAGAAGAATACTTATGAATTTGATGCAGAGTCTCGGAGGTTTGGAACCTCAGCTATATACATGGAATATGCTTAGTCACCCCGACCAGAGGTTCCGAGGTTCCCCAGCCCATTGTTCCCGAGGTCTGTGGCCTCTTACATCTTGGAGGCTCGGAACCTTAGCCATATACGTGAAGTGTGCTTAGTCACCCCGGCCTGAGGTTCCGAGGTTCACCAACCGAGTATTCCTGAGGTCTGTAGCCTCTTACACATAGGCTATATTTCGCTGATCTATTATTGATATTCTATACGAAAAAAGCGACAGGATTCACAGTAGGTTCATATGCCATTATTTGTGGATCTTCTTACTTTCTATATTCCTAGATATAAAAATATTAGTAACAGCTTTATAGGTTGCTGTTCGCAGACTTAATCTTATACAGCACTACTAGATTTAATAAAATGAGTAGTAGCTGTGCATAGTAATGTTTATAAATCTATTTACATTATATAATACTGAATACAATAATATCAGTAGTAGCCTCACGTGTCAATATTTACAGGTCTACTTATAGTCTATAGCATCAAAGACGGCAAGATTAGTAGGGCACTTAGCGCTGGAGGTGTTGTTGATTATTGGACGAGCCCGGCTCATTTATAAACCTTGTATAGTTGCATGTAATAATACTCATTATAAAGAAAGCCTCAGCCTTACAAATACCGATTGCTTGTTTGCCGATTATTGAGTGTCTCATCGCTCGTGGCAACCAGCAGGATATAAGCGGTCAGGCATTCAGGTCTAGACCATAAAGGCGATACATGAATTGGTTAAGGTTGGGCTCGTTTCGTTAATACAGCTCGCTCATTCATTCGATACTCAGATGGTCCTGCCTAATTAGAACATGCCGTCTTGCCTTGGATTGGTCTAACTTGTCTAGAAGGAAATTTCAATGCGAAGCTCTCGTGATACTAACAGGAAATGAACTCATCAACACTTGTGGAGATGCTGGATGGGAATCTGAAGCGTCAACCACTATCGATCAGAGCCATTCGTGTAGGAATTTTATGGAGCGTAGGGTAGGCATGATAACAACTGTGGAGGGAACATTTGCAGCCGAGGGCACAACGGCCACTAGCAGTAACTACAACTGCTTCGGAGCCTAGGTAGGATTTTACCACTGCATCAGGACGCGAACACTCGTCAAAACTCTGACATCTAGAAAAAATATTCGCCAAGGTCCACTACATCCGCGTTCTTGACTCCCGCCGCTCGCCCGCGCTCGCTGCCGCGCCAGCCTGCAACGATCGTCGCGGTGACGGGGACGAGCATCTCTGAAGTAGACGGCGGGGCTTCCATGCATTTCGACTTTCTGCCGGCATGCGGCTGAAGTGTGGAGCCGACATGGTGTGTTGATTACCGGCATGGATGTGGATACTGTAGATTGAAACGCTCGTCCCACTGCTTGAACGCTGTGATTAAGCTTAAATTTAAGAACTTGGAAAAAGCCGAAGTTGCTTGATCTCGTGCGCCTGTGCGTGTTCGAGCCTTAGTGGAGTCTCCTACGTCACATATTTTCCGCCATTAAGGTGGCATGTTAGAAATAGGTTTGGGCATATAAACATCCAACTCGAAGAATGGTCTGCATGTACTCTATGATGAGGTCATGCCGATTAAGGACTGGGTGAGAGATGACAGCTCAATATATGGGCTGATAAGGCAAATTCTCATTCAAGTTCACTTTATCCAGATTAACCCCGGATTCTGGCTACTGCATCTCGAACGCAGTGACACGTGGGAAAACCGAACAATCACCGTCGGACCTCGGACGAGGGGATGCAGAGCCCCAATATCCCTGAATGAATCCATGACCGCCTGTAGCAGATCCCAATGACCAGGCTATGGGACGTGTCTCGACGAGTCTGAGAAGTGATTTGAGGCCTAACTTATTGTGTGTTTTTTTTTCTCCGCCGATTTTCGAGCTGTATCATGTCGGTAATGGATCTCTCGATAGTTTTTTCTCGGTACCGGTTGTCAACTTTGAGTCGGCAGTGGGGCCTTATGCAAAACCAGCACCACCTATGACAGCAGCACAGGCTGTGAACAAGCGGTACGAAAAATAACAATATCGCTTCATATATTGCTCTGACGGACTATATGGGACTGCGCCCCCGTATAAGGGCCAGCACGGACGGCAATTGCCCTCGTGCCACTCCAGTGCCAACAGCTGCCTTGAGAGTTCGTTACACCTGCTCCCGGCATATCTGGCTGGCCCATTCTACGGACTCTATCTGGCGATGGAACTTCATTCGTCTCCTTTGGGTCATTGGTACATCCAAGTGGTGGGGCTTGACCCCTGGGACTGGTTAAAACTCGCGCTCTGGCAATCAGCGAGTGACTTCACCACCCCAAGTCACACCTGACGCATCGTTTCTCAGCATTTGTGTCTCGAAGCCTCGAAGACCGTCTGTTCATCATGGTAGTCTCACCGCAAAGCCACCTTGCCGGTGGCCGCAGCCAGGACTCGCTCGATGATGCAGAGAAGGGCATGCATGACAGCACACTGGAGTTGATGGCGCCTCCACCTTTCGTTTACATGGGCCAGAAGAGTGCAATACACATCGACACCCAGCTTTCCCCCGTCTCTCCAGTCCATGAAGGCATCACGCCGTTCTCCAGTGTGCCGGAATTGTCGCTATCATGGCCGGCAGGGTGGCGGGCCACTGATGCCAACACACTCGAGGCGACTGTCAAAAAACCAGCACCGCTAAAACCAAAAATCAGTCGATGGATCCTGTTCGACCTTTGGTTCAATACGTACCGGAAGTTCTTCACGTTTGTTACCTTGCTCAACTTGACTGGAATCATCATGGCCGCACTCGGTCGGTTCCCTTATGCAGAGAACCACCTGGGTGCTTTGGTACTGGGCAACCTCCTCTGCGCAATTCTAATGCGAAATGAGTTGTGGATGCGATTCCTGTACATGGTTGCCATATATGGCTTGCGAAGTGTGCGTGCCTCTCCCTACTGGTCGTTGGACAGCTGCTGACAAACGATTCATTAGTGGGCCCCACTGCGCGTCAAGCTAGCAGCGACATCTGTTTTACAGCATGTCGGAGGCATCCATTCGGGATGCGCTCTCTCTGGTGCTAGGTAAGGACATTTTACAATCTAGTGATGGATAGGGCTAACAGAATCTACAGCTGGCTAGTGTTTAAGATTGTTGACATCATACGGTATCGTGCCGTTCAAAACCGTGCTGTGATTGTCAGCGGTATAATCACAAACGTCTTTATCATCATTTCCGTCTTGAGTGCCTTTCCTTGGGTTCGCAAGTCAGTAGCTCCAAATTTCTTTTTTAGCCTTTGATAACTAACCCCTGGATTAGCACTTACCATAATGTATTCGAAAAGCATCACCGGTTTATTGGATGGCTGGGCCTCGCAGTATGTGCCTCCATTCCAATCTTGCACCAACAATGATGTTGACCTATACTAGACTACCTGGATGTTCGTAATCATGGGAAACGCCTATGATATTAAACTTGGGCAATGGAGACCCGACGCCCACGTCCTACTCAGTGCACAAGAACTCTGGTTTGCTGCGTTCATGACAATTTTGTACGTTGCTCTCCGCTTATTTCGTGACTATTACTCACGATGCTAGTGTCCTCATCCCTTGGGTTACCCTTCGGGAGGTCCCTGTCGTGGTTGAAATTCCATCTCCTAAAGTCGCGGTTCTCCGTTTCGACCGTGGGATGCAGCAGGGTCTCTTGGGAAGAATCAGCCGCACTTCAATCATGGAGTACCACGCATTTGGAATTATTAGCGAGGGCCGGAAGTCTGCGCATCACTATATGATCTGCGGTGTCCAGGGCGACTTTACAAAAGATCTTGTTGCCAATCCACCCAAGACAGTATGGACTAGAGAGCTGAAGTTCGGTACGTCGTTTCTCCCATTTTCGCCGTCATAATCTACTAACACACAATAGCTGGAGTTGGGCATGCCTCCGCAATGTTCAAGAGAGGAATCCGCGTCTGCACCGGAACTGGTATCGGCGCAGCTCTGTCCACCTGCATTCAGAGCCCAAACTGGTTCCTCATTTGGATAGGCTCTGATCAAGAGAAAACGTTTGGACCAACAATTACGGGTCTAATCCGAAAGCACATCGAACCCGAGAGAATGATCCTTTGGGACTCGAAGAAACGAGGAGGTCGACCAGACACTATGGAACTTCTCAAAAGCACGTGGACAAGGTTTGGAGCCGAGGTCATCTTCATTACCTCCAATATGCAGGGAAATGATGAGATGATGCAAGGTTGCCGCGTAGCCGGATTGCACGCGTTTGGCACTCTGTGGGACTTCTAATAACATAGCATTAGCATCTTAGATTTATTGTTTCGTAGATAGTTATAGTAGAGCTTATATTCTAGATAGTATTATAATCCTTATAAATATACTCGACTATGTATTTCCTGGCAACCCTTATTCACTCGCCCTCCGCTAAATATTCGGATTCTCCTTGTGTTTATCGCCCTCTAGCGAGGTACTAGAGGTGATGAACACAAGAAAGTAGCGGAGCCGAATAAATCTTGTAGAAGGGCTGAGAATATATTTTCAGATCGGTGTGTGTTGGGAGTATATAGAACGTGGTGATCACGTGGCGATCACGTGAGGCACTAGCGATGCTTGGCGGCAGAGGGATGGGACAACCCCCTAAAACCGCACCTCACATAGATACAGACAATGAATAAGAACCACGTTTGAGAACCCCCCATTGCAATTGCAATAGCCTTGTGTTACTAACAGTGTGAATGTGACCATAATGCTTAGAGAAAGTAGAAAAACTTAACCTCGTCTTTCCCACCTGTTAACGTCCCTACTATAAATAACTTTATTGTAAGGTGCCTTAGCTGTGTTCTTTGTTTAGTGCGGAGTGCATTAACGAAGTCTAGCAAAATTGAGCGTTTGGGATTCTTAAGGACTTAGATATCCACGAAAATCTCAATATTGTTGTAAGGGGATAGACGAGGCTCAAATAATAAGCATTGTATTCCTATCTAGCGACAGAAGGAAGCATGAAGAAGAACAAATGGGGCAGAGGCCGGCAGAGTTTATCGTACGAAGGATCCGAGGCGAGCCGAAGGATCCACATAACCAGGGCCCAGCCCTTAACAATTGTTAACGTATTAAAACGCTTTGCTGCTGAGCAATTAGAGGAGCGCAGATACGTTCTATTTCCACCCTAAGCTGTGTCTGTGGTAATATTGACCGCCCTAATTAAAAGAATAATTATTAATGCTTAAGTTGTCCTCCTTATATTTAAGTTAAAGTGACATTGTGCTATACATTAGACTTATAACTTCTTTACAGGCCTGTTTTTTGACCTTAAGAAGCCCTATACTACTCCCTTTATGCTAAGGAGTAAGCCCTAAAAATAGAGGAAATGCGTACTTGTATATTTGTAAGGCACGTGGTGCGGGACCAAAGACTGTGTGTAGAACGAGATTGTTTCGCTGGTCAATCAGCAAATCTACGGAGGCTACTTTTATGAGTGCGAAGTCGSGTGCGCACTAGGCCTGATTARGACTAGCACCTCGCTTCCAACGCCAGGACCACACGATGTCACGTGCGCCACATTCCCTCTTCCTCCCAGCGAACAAAGGAATCTCTTTCCTTACATAATGCCCTTCCTCACTCCTTCGCGTCTCCTCTTAGAGGGTTTTGACGACGACGATTTGTCTCAGGGACCGTGCAGGATGTCGCCAGGACCGTGCAGGGCGTCTCAGGATCTACTAGCGTGGCTCCTGGAGTGCGACTAGGAGGCGCCAGATCTCTCCTAAAACCCTTTGGTAATCCCAACTTTGTACCCCTGTGTGGCCTTGTAAAATCAATCCATCTATCTAGTGCTGCTGTTTCTTCCAAATTAATCGCTTCTTCCCATGATGTTAATGCGTATCCTTTCTATTTGACTTTATAGAGTATGTGGAAGCCTTTTCCTTGGCCTCTGCGTTCTTCTGCTACTATTTCCTCTACTTTATACTTATCAAAGCTATCTACCTAGATTAGATCTGGCTGGCTGTCATCCGCGGGCTAACTTAAGAAAGGGTTTGTTGCAGCTAGGCGTAGTTGGTCAACATTAAATACATTATAGAGGCCCTTTGGTGTGTTAAGCTGGATAGTAGATAGTGTGACTACTTTAGTAACTGTATACTTAGCAGCTCTCTAATTAAGTTTCTTGCAGGGGCGGCCTTTTGTTGAAAGATGTTTGCTGTAATTAAGCTACACTTTGTTACCTTTGGTGTATTGTGGGGCCTCTTTCTAGTGCTTGTTCACCTAGTATTCTTAGTCCTGTTGGGCAGCTGCTATAGCTGCAGCCGCAGCTTCTATTGCAGCTTGCAACTGTTTAGCAATCCCTTCTACTTAGGGCTCCTGTTGAACAGCCTTCTTACTAAAATTGCTACTTATTTGGGAGAGATCTATTTTGTAACTGTGGTTAACAAAGAAGGGCGTAAGGCTAGTTGATGAAGCTGTGCAGCTATTAATAGCAGCTATTACTATCTAGCACTTTGAGGACTAGTTGGATTGATTGTGGCAACAAACTGCGCAAAGGATAGCTTCTATAACACTGTTTATGCGTTCTGTGGAGCTATTAGTTTGTAGATAGAAGGCAGTTAATAGTTGTCTAGTTGTGCTAGTAATTTTGCAGAAACAAGACTAAAGGTTGCTAACAAACTAACTTCCTCTATCTAATACTATAGCGTCTAGTAAGAAATAAGGGCCTGCAACATAGAGAAGGAAATGTTTTAAAACTGTCTCTGTTTCTATATTTAGCAACAGAATTACTAAGGTGGATTTACTTAGTCTGTCTGTAATAACTATTATAATTGTGTTACTGTTACTTAGCAGGAGACCAGTAACAAAGTTGATTAATAACTCACGCTATGTTTAACTAGGGACTGGGAGAGGGCGTAGGTAACCCTGCTTGCTATCCCTCTAGGGCTTTGTTTAGTTGTAGACGTTGCAATTATTAGTAAGACGTTGTATATCTAAGGACATACCTGGCTAGAAGTAATAGTTAGCAACGCGCTTGTAAGTAACCTTTGGCCCTAGATATGTTATGCTAATTGCTGTGTGTATCCTGTATATAAGGCTTGTGCGTAGTTGTTTGTTGTCTAGGATCTATTTCTAGTCTCTGTAGTAGGCTACGCTATTAACAACTTTAGACTCTAAGATAGAGGCTTTAAGTTTAAGAGCAGCAGGGAATTAACGCAGGTTGTTATTAATAGCCTTAATAATTTTCTAGTAGACGCAGTCTTTAGCTATTGCGTTATCCTAAAGGTCATCTAATTCTTGTCTAGTGACAATATTACCCTTTAGGTTGTGGGGATTAGCAATGTGTAATGCTTAGTTGTCTAAGACAAGCTCTAGGATGTTAGTCTTAGGACTAATACCTTGACTAATACTGTTGGATCTGACTTTAGGACTAATACCTTAACTAATACTGTTAGACCTGACCTTAGGACTAATACTTTGACTAATACTGTTGGAACTATTGCTATTATCAACTCCTATAGTAAAGACATAAGTAATAACATTAGGTGCTTTGTCTAGAATATAGGCTGGTTTAAGCAGTTAGTAGACGCAATTATCTAACTGTTTGTCACCCTGTAGGGGTCTGTCTTAGTTATGTTAGGATAGTGTGTTAGCAACTATATTGTCCTTTCCTAGCTTATGTTGTAGGGTTATGTTGTAATAGGAAAGCTATTAAGACTATTAGACGTGGCGTTTAGTGAGCTTGCGCGGTTCTATAAAGTATTCTAAGTTCTTGTAATTAGTAATAACAGTAAACTGCTGTACTAAGCAGAGTTGTGCGTCTTAGAATTTAAGAGACTTGATAACTGCAAGGAGCTCTTTGTTATATATCTAGTAGTTTGTTTTGTAAGTAGAGCATTAGCGCAAGTGGAAGGAGACTAGACGCTAGGTGCTGTTAGGTTAGAGTTGTTCTATTACTGCGCTAATACACCAGCCTAAGGAGTTGCAAAGGATACGCGTTTTGTAATTGTGATTAAAGTTGGCTAATACTAGTCCTTCTGTAAACATTCTTTTAAGCTTGTTAAATGCTATAGCATGTTCTAAGGTCTATTAGAAAACTGTGTTTTTTGCTGTAAGTTGCACTAGAGGGTCAACAATCTTTAAAAAATCCTTAATAAACTGCTAATAGAAGTTTGCAAAGCCTATAAAGCCTTGTACGCCTTTAACTGTTAATAGAGTGGCCTATTCTTGTATTGCTTTTACCTTGTTAGGGTTTATATGTATGCCTTTGCCTGCTTTAATTATAAACCTAAGATACTTTATAGATGTAGTCTTAAATTTGCATTTGTTAATATCTAGGTATAGCTTTAATTTAGCAAGCTTGTTAAGGACACTACAGACCTTCTTGCAGTAATCTGCTAGGCTGCTGCTTAAAAAGATAAGTATGTTGTTAATATAGGCTAATATAAAGTTGTCTAGGTATTCCTGTAACACGTGATTAATGTATGTCTAGAACATGCTTAGGCTGTTAGTTAAGCTAAAGGGGACTACAAGCTATTTATATAACCTATATTGTGTGTGAAAGGCTGTCTTCCACTTGTCTCTTTCTGCTATGCAGATATAATAGAAGGCGTAAGTAACGTCTAGCTTAGTAAACTATTTTGCCTTGCTAATGCAATCTAGAGTCTCTTGTATAAGAGGAAGTAGGTAACAGTTCTTGCGCGTGATAGTGTTAAGAGTGCAGTAATCTACACAGAAGCAGAGTCCTCTGCCTAGCTTTTTAGCAAATAGAACAGGTGCTCTAGCAGGAGACTTGCTAACGCGTATAAAGCTTTTAGAGAGGTACTTAGTAAGCTCTTTGCGTAGAACTAGCAGCTTGCCGCGCAACATAGCGTACAGGGGACCCTACAGTAGTTTGCCTTCTACGCTGTAAGCGTCTTTAATAAGTTTAATCTTATAATTAACACTATTGCAGTAGGGTGGTAAGACGTTGGCTAGGTCTTTACTCTATTAATCTATCTAGTTGCAGTAGCCTTAATAATTAGGTAGTTTTGTTAACAGATCTGTTGTTAATTTGCCCTAAAGGGCCTTATTAATGTTAGCTATAGAGGCTGTAAAAACTTCCACTTGCTCACTTGGGTTATTCTGTTTTTTCTTATCCTAGCTAGTGTTATAAAGCTGGATTATAGCAACAGCAGTAACTTTGTTAATGTCTATTCCTTTTTAGGACATGCTATTACGCAGTTAGATACTACTTTTGTGTATGTACATAGTCTCTTTTGCAGGTGCTAATGTGACGTTGTTGTGTTTTAGCTATAGGCAGCCTAAGATAAGTTTGTATGGCAGATTAAAGTTGACTTTATAGAAGAAATTTGTCTCCTTATAGCTGTTGATATTAATCACCACTTTAACAGAATAGTGCACTGGGTGAACTGTGCTGCTAACGCCTTTTAGTTTCTTTAGATGGGGTAGTGTAATGCGCTCTAGCTTGTAACTTCTAACGTAAGAGGATTTAATAACACTATTAGCAAGGCAACTATTATTAATTAATGTATTAGCAACTAAACTGTTGTTGATAATTGTGTTAACTGTAAAGGGGTTTGTGGTTATGTGCTTCTTCTTAAACTCCTCCTAATCTGCTAATAATGTTGTCTCTTTTGTATCTATTGTGTTGTTATTGTTATCCTTAAACTAGCTAGAAGTTGGCTCCTTACTGTAACTTAAGTAAGGAGCACCACGTTTCCCTAAAGGCTATCCTTATCAACTTCTTCTACAGTAGACTGCATGTGCGCGATGTTAACTAGATTAACGTTGACACAGTTGCTGCAACTGCTACTTCCTCTATTGCTATTGCCCTCTCTGTTGCTGTTTTGCCCTTCCTTGCTGTTGTTTGTCTGTAGGGTCCTGTTAGGGTCTTAGGCAGGGAGTAGATTACACTAGCTAATGTAATAGTTGAGGTTACCACAGCGCAGGCAGGCGTTGTTTTTGTAACGTTGGTTTAGTGTGTCTTGCAAAACCCACTTAGCGTGTTTGCTGTTGCCCTAACTATGGTTCTAACTGTCTCCTTAACTAATACCTTAACTAATACTATTGCTACTATTCCTACTATTGCTGTTGTATCTTCCTCTATTGTTGTTGTGTTTGCTGCTGCTGCAGTTGTTCCTAGTAGTAATAGCATTGACTAATGTAGTCTAATCTATTAGGTCTCTACTTAGAGAGTCTGTGGTAGTAGTAAGGGCAGGGGTGTTAGTACGCTTCTTAATGTAATAGTTTATATTGTCTTCTATTGTAATTATAGCGTGTTAAAAGCTATTTGTAGTGTTGCCAACATTTGCAGTGACAAGGTGTTTTAAGAGGTCTTCACAGAGGCTGTTCTTGTAATACTGTTTCTTAACGTTGTTATCAACAAGGTTAAGTCCTGCATGTATAGTAAGTTCTTGCGCGCGCAGGAAGTACGTGTAGGCGTCTTCTTTTAGCTGCTGCTTTAAATTAGTTAGTGCGTCCATTGCCTTTTGTTTGGCCTAATAGTTAGTAAATTGGACATCTATGTAGTCCTAAAACTGGTGGAGTGTACAGACAGCCTTGTTACTGTTGTACTAGGGCCAGATATTTCTTATTGCAGTACCTTTAAGGCAGTTAAAGACATAGCTAACCTTGCTGTATTTGTTGCAGAAAGCTAAAGGCTTATTGCAAAAGACTTTAGAGACCTTGTGCTTAAATATCTTGTAGGAGGCTATGTTGCTGTTAAACTGTAGTTGCTCACGCTTAACACCATACAACCTAAAGTTGATAAGTCCTAATGCATTTAGCTGCTAAGTGCCACCTGTTTGTATTATGCGTTAAAGCTCTTTAAACTTCTCCTGTAAGTTGTAGAGGGGGTCCCTAAAGTTAGTGTTGTTGGGGATCTCTAAGTAGCTGTTCTAGTTATGTTTGTCCTACTAACCTGCAGAGGGACTATTACCTTGACTAATACTGTTGAGGCTGTTGCTGTTGTCATTGCTATTGCTATTGCCATTACTGTTGTAGTTGCTGTTGCTGTTGCCGTTGCTGTTGCTGTTGCTGTTGCCGTTGCCGTTGCCGTTGCTGTTGCTGTTGCTGTTGTTGTTACTATTGCTAGTTAGTTGCGTGAAGAGTCTGCTAGGTTAGAAACCTTCAAAGCTGCTAGTGTGTGTGACTAGGGGAGTGTGTTAATAGGGGTTCCTGCTAGTAAGGCAAGAAGCGTGGGACATAACTAAAGAGGCGCTGTTACTAAAATTGCTGTTGCTAGTATTGCTACGCCAGGCGTCATTGCGAGGATACCTAAAGGTGGGGGGCTTGTTAGTTGTAGGGTTCCTAGACGCCTTATTGCGTGCCTTGACGCCTGCAAAGACGCGTTTAGTTACGCCCTGTATGGCTATAGGGCCCTAGTATGCTGTAATTAGCTCTTGAGTAGCTTGTGCAAGTGCTCTGCTATAGTCCTAGGAGAGATTTTGTCCTGTCTCAAAAATGTATTAGGTGAGTGCAGCTTCATCCGCGCCACCCGCGTACTTAGCTTTCTATTGTTCTGATAAGGCCATTTGGTTGAAGAGTGAAACAAAATGTAAGGCACGTGGTGCGGGACTAAAGACTGTGTGTAGAATGAGATTGTTTTGCTGGTCAATTAGCAAATCTACGGAGGCTACTTTTATGAGTGCGAAGTCGGGTGCGCACTAGGCCTGATTAAGACTAGCACCTCGCTTCCAACGCCAGGACCACACGATGTCACGTGCGCCACATTCCCTCTTCCTCCCAGCGAACAAAGGAATCTCTTTCCTTACAATATTTTGTTTTAGATTTCCCTAGAAGGTTAAGCAGCTTAGACTGTCTTTTAGGCTGTAATAGGTCGTGATTGCCGCAGTACTATTGTTGGTCTTGTGTATCTGTACGGACAAATGGCCGTCCGCATTAATGCCTACATATAAGCATTGCTGCACACTAGGCCTAGAGGGAATAGGGATGTTTTTGAACGCCACGTTGTGACCATGCCGTGCGCTCCCATAAAAATAATAGTATCCTGCTGAAGTGAAGTTCACATTCCGCAAAATGAGACTTCTCCTTAGCGCTTAATGTAGGTGTATATGATTGTTTGTTGATGGCCTAGGTGTTTGCTAAACTTTCACGAAGTGGAGGGCTAGGTGCTGGCCATGTTTTTCTGATGGGTCTTCTTCGCGTCTCCATGCTGTAGAGTGAGGAAGCTATAGAGTGAAGAAGAGCTAAAAAGCAGGCAGATAGGGAGTGTAGAAGCAGATAGTAGATGTTCGTAAAGCAGCAATTTCGAACGAATACAAAGACCTTTATATATGTACGATACGTCCAAGCCACTGAAAATACTCCCCGCATTACAGTGCGGCAGTGATGCTGTCGTTGAGTCAGGATAGTGTGGTACTCCTCCATCAGCAGTTTCAATTTGAAAATCAGCTAGAACCATTTCATGCCTCTAGACCGAATCTCCAAGCCTTAGCACGTACGCCTAAGCAATACTAATGCTATGATTCGACTAATTCATAGCATAGATCACTGATTTTTTTATAAACTTGCCATTCTACATAGATAGATAATTGACTCAGGGTTCACCTCTATCATTCACATGCAATCAAAGCGGCTCAATATCAATTGATCCCACGATAGAGCCAGGATTTGATTTCGACTGGCAGCCATCTGGCGACAAGCAGCGCGTGGTGGCTACCGAGCCACCGCAGAAAACCTTACTGGTCAACAAGGCTCATCTCTATAGTGCATGAAGAGAACGGCAACACAGTCAGCAATATGCGTTTTTTTCTTCTTCTTTTCAGTCAGCCTTTTTTTAATGATACATCGTAGCCTGAATTCTCTGTAAATCTATTCTTTGAACTTCTATCAAACCCTTCATCAATAACCTAGCGCTCTTAAATTGAACTTCTACTTGTATCTTACACGCTTTATAGTCTGTCAATAATCCTCTCCCTTGATTTCTCCCTCATTATCATCCTCATAAGTCAAAATATCGCCACCCTCCCCATCATCGAATGCAGTTTCCTTTCTCCAATCGGCTCCACGTACAAATAACTCATCGCGCTTCATAACAACACACAATTGTTCTTTACAGTCTGTTTTTACTCCATTCCAGACCCGCAATAAACCATTTTTTGGAGCCTTCACCGTAATTTTTGATTGCCCAACCTTTTGGGTGAAGCCGCCTTTCCCACTGTTCCAAGCGGTGGTAATGATTTTGCGTTTTACTGCTGCAGGGGTCTTTGGTGCTCCCGGAAGCGATAGGAAATAGGCTGCTAGACCAGCAACGCTAGCCGTGGCTAAAAGGGAAAGCAAAGTCAGCGTCTGCTTTTTATATAGGAATGTCGATCACGGACGGTTTTGAGGATGGCTTTGACGCCTAATTTTGGGCTATCATTGAAGTGTGGTGTCGGATCAAGGTGGTAGTGCAAATTGAACAACGTACCTGGAGAAGTTCCAGAGACTTTTGTGTTAGGATCAGCTGATCCCTTTTTATTTTGGCAAGTAACGTCTTCTCCAGGGGCAAAAACGTTCGGGAGCCCCTTCGAATCATCAAAGTTGGTATTCGGCCAGATTGTGTTTTTCTCTGCATGCATCGCTCCAACTACGATCAAGTTTGGGAGGCGGCGAGCTACTGGGGCGTTCGAAGCACCAAGCCCAGCGGGCCATCCATCCATAGGCATGGCAACCTGCGCTAAGTTAGCAAATTCCGTTCCCGAATCACAAAATCAAACAATATGAGACTTACGCCTGCTTTACTTAGCTGCCCCTTGCCCTGATTTCCTGACGCCACAACCACTGTCACACCAGCGTTATCCAAAAGCTTCAGGGTGTCGTACAAGCTGTTAACCCAGCTCTCTGTGGCTTTATCCCCTGGCCAGTACAGACTTACACTAAGGACAGCCTTCTTATTTTTACCTTTCCCCGTCGTTACGTCCTCGAGCACCTCTGACAAGCCATGTAGCCAGGTGTCCTCATCTGCACCTGATCTAACTTTGACAAGTACTGGGCTGCAGTGTTTGGCGATACCAAATTTCTTACCCACGTACTTACTCAGCATGCATGTTCCATGACCGTTTCCTGTCTCCCCTTTAACATGATCTGTACTTTCAGAAAAGAGCCATCGTTCTTTGCCCCTAACATTGTCGAACTCCTAAAAAGAAGACGAAGATCAGTACAAGGCTCTGATGTTTAAACATTCAAAGGTGACCTACCTCGCTGCTGAGGTCGAATCCATCATCAACAATGTAGCATAGAACATCGCGCCCAGCTGCTTCCTCATAGAAGAATTTTCCAGCATACTGTTTCAGTTTCGTCTTCTCCCTCTGAGCAAAGAAGACCAACTCAGGTTCTGCTGCCTCGCTTTTAACAGCTGCGGTAGGATCATAGCATTTGCCTTTGCATCCCACCTTTTGAACAGCTTGAACCTGTATACATGCGTCAATTCAGCTGGTTCTAATACATAGCCATTTGAGTAGACATACCTGCTTATTTTTTCTGAGAGTTTTGACAGTGGTAGAATCCAATGAGAGTTTCCAGTAATTGATAAGTATCCCGGGGACGCCTACTTCGATGAGGTCCTTCTTGGGATTCTTCACATAACCAATAAGGACTTTCTTTAGCTTCGCATTCGCAACCTTATCGGTTCCCTTCTTTGGATACACATAATGAGGGGTCTTGGCCCCCGTAGGTGTCGGTTTAGTAGAGACCGTTTTGGAAGTTGGAGGTTTAGACTTGGGGGTCTTCGTAGGTGGCTTTGGTTTCGTAGTTTTCTTTAGCGTAGCCGGTTTCTTTGGGGAGGCCTTGGGCTTCTTCGATGTAGTTGGTTTCTTCTTGGGAGTCTTGGGCTTCGTTGGCGTGGTTGGCTTCTTCTTTGGAGTCGTGGGCTTTTTCTTTGGAGTCGTGGGCTTCTTCTTTGGAGTTGTGGGCGTCTTCTTTGGAGGTGTGGGCTTCTTTGGCTTCGACGCACCCCGTTTTGGTGCTTGCGCTTGAAGCCCCTTTTTATACAACTCATAAGTGACACCGTGTCTCTCAACTGATCCACCCCAGACTCCTTCGGCACCGATGCAATGTCCCAGAAGTTCGGTAAAAGCTGACGCACAATCTCCAGTATTTTGTGATTCATTACTGCGGGTGACTGAAAATACTACCTGGTCAGAATGGTAGGACAACACGTTGTTGTCACCAAATCCAACAGAGCAGAGATCGTAGACCGGTGTCGTCAAAGAGAGACTCAGAGATTGGAAAAAGTCGTTTCCATTGTGGGTTGGATCAAGGGGCATATCAGAGTTGCATGTAATGCCCTGAACACCTTTAACGCCCAGTCCCCACAACATCCCAATAAGAGAGATGTTTCCTACTCGCATGTTGAAAGAATGAAAAGTGTAATGTGAATGAGTGTCGAGAAATAAGGCCACTAGCCGTCAAGGCTAGTCAAAGAATGACTTGGAAAAGATTGTGTTATTGAATATCGAAAAGTCTGGTGCTATCATAGACAGGCTCTGCTCATATACGCAGATTGCTGTGCCCACATTACGGCGTGGGTTGACGATAGTCCGAAGGCCGGTCGCCCCGTTTTATTTGGAGCGATATATGATCCGGAATAAGCTTATTTGTACCGAAGAATCTCAAACACAAGTACGGACATTTAGTTCACATGTACAATGCAACATAGTTCCCCAAAAATCTTAATAATAAACGTTTTTGGTTCGCTAACGTTCATATAATCGCCACAAAAATTATTAAATGGTACTTTTACTTTAAGGTGTTTGATATTAGATGAAAGATTCTAGATAAGCCAGGGTCATTTCAAGACCAGCTGCAGATCTGGTACGCAAAGTCACGTGTGTGAATGCTGACGCCATTCCCAAACGGGACAATATCTGATGACGCGTGCGGCACAGTGGTTAGCATGCATTTTGCAAGACATCCAGCACAGTTGCACGACCTAACGGGGCTTATAATCTGCATAGCCCTGGATAGCCGAAGCCCCGCGCATTCACTGCGCCCTTTTCACCTTGCGTACCCCAGGTATTCCCGCAAGACCGCCAAGCGTGTTGCCTACACCACAGCTCGTCTCTAGCCCCAAGGGCTCCGCTCATCAAACTTATTTCCACACTACAACACATCAATCCAATCTAGTTCCACATCTCTAGCCAGACCTCCTTTTCACGATGGTTGAACAGCACGTTCCATCATGCCCAGTGTCTTGCAACTGGCGTGGCGAAAAAGCCTCATTTGTGGTAACCAAAAATACTAAGGCGGACTTAGAAAGGTGTTCGATTGCTTACTTTCTACCACCGGGAGATGAGGTTCTGCTTAAAAAGTTTGGATTCGAAGATGACACGGTTTGCTGGAGAGGAGATTTGACACCAGAGGAGGAGAAGGAGTTACGGGCAGAACTCAAGGTGCGTCTTAAAAGGCCAATCACCTCATATTGAAAAGGACTGGGAACTAAAATTAATGGAAAATATAGGCATATATGAAGTGCTCATGCATTTGTTTCGCTCCAACGCATTCCGAGAAGGGCAATATTGCCATGAACAGAGACCGTACTCGGCGCGAGCTAGCGGAAGGATGGCCACCGGGGAAGACGGAAGCTGGTCCTCGAGAATATTTCCCAGAAGAAGCGTCTATTAGTAGAACAGTTCGGAACTGGAAACTCCGTTTTGTGTTGTGGGTAGAGGACAAGCTTGGGATAACTGAAAGGAAGCAGTACGAATTCTGTTAAAGGTTTTATTGAGTATTTTGTGCGTACAGTGAGCATACTAGGGCGATGCTGTACTTTAGACATACTTTCGTAGCATCGACAAAGTTACAGTTTTGGGATTTTTAATTACCTGTTCGAGAACAATTAGTGAGTGCAATCTAACTCGGTTCAAATGCCAAAGGAAGTATAATAAGCGGCAGAGTTGTAAGCAGGACATGCCACTGACTAATCACTCCGTCATATATATATCAGCTGTACATATCTCACATCTCATACACATCTACATCCACATATACACACACAGACATACAATACACATCTTCATACTCTCTCCCACACACTCCAGCTTACAAGAGTAATTCAGATGGTAAAGTGACAACATGGAAGAAAGCAGAGGAAGTAACCGCATTATTTCATTCGATAGTGGCAGACTATGATGCAGATCAAGCTAGCTGAAACAGTAAAATTTCAACCAATTCTGCAAGTGAGTAAACACTAATCAAATTAGATAAAAAGATCTAGCTTTTTTGAGTTGAATACGAAGATATGAAATGCTCCAAGAGATCCGCCTCCGTTATATGTCCTCATTCCTCATTTTTGTCTGCCAGCCAAGACCCTGTCTTGCTGGCCTTTGCCATTCAGCTAACCGAAAGCCTTTCTGTCTGCAGAACTAGCGCACTAACCTAGATTTGTGCCACGTCTTGCGGAATGACACTAGAAAAAGAAGACTTGAACTAAGAAGCTTTAATCTGCCAACTACTTCCATAGTTTCCTGGCTCTTTTTGTTTCGTTGTTAAGAGTTAAGAGTACTAGTTCCTAAGGTATCTGTGTCAGGTTTGCAAGAAACGGCTTATATTCATCTGGTGTCCGTACGCAGGAGCGATACGGCGCAAAGTATATGTCTAGCCCGGCATGGGATCACGTGGTTATATCACGAGATGCCCGTGCACGGGCGCGCCTCCTTAAATATCGCTCGCGTTTGTACATAGATGAGCAGAGCAATAACCAGAAACCTGTTGCCCACCCTACTATCCCCGTACGCTGTGTACACCGTACAACTGTCTTATGCCTTGCCGACTAGTGCTCGCACCACTATGCAGCTAGCTGTAAGATCCCTATCAACATCTGGCGACTTAAATTGTCTGAATTGTCTGCAATAGAGCGGAACTTGGGAGCACCCGCTACTTGCTCATTAGTTCTCTGATACCGTTATATCCTTAGAACGTCAAGTTTATCATAACAACAGTAGTCACTGACGACTCGATTTTGATCCCGTGAAACGCAACGTATGTAGGTTACTAGCTCCGGTCTGGGGCGAGAGTGATCTCTCATTAATTAGCACAATATGTCTTGTTGAAGAGTGCGCTGACGAAGAAGCTTCCGTAGGCGTATTTTAGCTGGCAGATATCAACTGGAACCCCATTGGGTACTAGTCCTTTAGGTCTTTTTCGTGTACCTGAATGATTTCAACAGTGTTTCAACAGTGGTGATATTCCTGCGCTACATTGATGCAATCAGGCTACATTCACTACCTCACATGAACGTTCGAGCTCAATCTCAAGGAAACATGGTTGCCTCAGGAGAAGTTGCCCTATCACGTGATATTCTAATTACGTAATTCTAAGACCTTCTTCGTACACCTGCCACGACGTGGTTCCTTCAGCGCGGACATTCACCTGGCAGAAGTAATAGAGCGGCACAACCCTTTGTGTAACATTTGCGCCTCATCATGAACAACCTACCACAAGAGCTGGTCGATCGCATCAGCAGCTACCTCAACCGAGATGACCTCAAATCACGCTACTTCTTTCTCATCAATTTCAGAACTTAGTGGAATATTATTCTGGAACCTTTCAGCACTATTTATTGACTCAAAGCAATGTCAACACACTTCTGGACACGTATAGCAGCCTCCGGTTTCGTTATCTGCGATATGTGTATTTTACCATTAGCTTTCCCCCACTTGAGTTGGACGACGGCGCAGTACCCTGTCGTGAAACAGCGGAGAAGCTGCAGCTTCTGGACTAGAATATTACTCATCAAATCAATTTTCTCTTCTGGACCTTGAAGACACTGGAATGGAGCAACGTGTACGACTCAGGAAACATTCACCTGTCGATATACACGTCAACAAGAACTGCAAACCTTAAATGAATATGCCTTCATTACACCTTCTTTAATTGGCCTGGAACACTTCCTAACCTTACGTCCGTGCGTCATCTTACCATCAGAAATGCGGAAAATCCGCCCTATTCAGAAGTTCCTAATCCGTCGCTACGGAAAATTAGTCTTCGCATCCTGCTAGACTTTTCGAGCAAGTTTCCAAATTTAGAGACCCTACAGTGTCTAGTTGGTGGCGACGAATGGTATAACGGCTTTGAAAATCTTGGCTTGAGGCATATTGCCCGTGATAGTACGAGACTACGTCGAGATTCTCAGAATGATTTTGGCAAAGCCCTCCAGGCTCCCTCGTCTTTGCCCCAGATTGAGCTGGATTTTCTCCATCCACTTATCATTGTGGATAGCATTGATCGACGAGCCCTGCCGAACTTTACAAAGCCTGCGATATACGATCCCTTCAGCACTAGCATTCGTCTTCTGCCTTACCGGCTTCGCGCATAAAATTCCGTTTAGTTGCCGAGACGATCTTGTTATGGCCCATTGACAGCAGCACCGATACACCTCCCCGGCCAAATCTCGAGAGCATCCATGTCTTGTTCCACATGGCAACTCCCTCCGGTTTTGGCTCTTTCATGGACTGCCTAGAGTAGGAGCAATAAAAGGATTCGACGTCATTGCCGGTTCATATCCATCACTTTCCCCGACTGAAAATACGATTCTAAATGACTATTGTGATGATGGTATAGCGGAGGGTGATAGTGGAGACGAACGCCAGCTCCACATTCTCCAATTCCGCGTAAACCCAACGAAGAAGTCCTTGTATCGTTCCTGACTGCATTTTCCAAGGCTGCCACATCAATGCCTCACTAAAAGATGCTACACTATGGGCATCTCTTTCCTTCAATGTTAGGGATCTTCAGGACGAGTACAAGGGCTTTGATGCTAGTCTGGTATCAAGATTTTTATTCGGATGGCTAGAGTGGGGAGTTTCATATACAAAGCCTGGCATGGAAGCCTTCGATTTACATACCGGCGAAAACTTCTCCAACAGCCGCCAAATGTGGTGGAGGGTCGCAAAATGGTGCCCGGATCCTCAGCTGCGTCGTCTTTTTCAACCAATTGGTTGAGAGCATGGAGAACACTTGATTGAGTATTGGAACTCTGATCGCTCTAGTGAAGGCCTGGAAGGTTGAGAGAATTTTGAATTACATGGATGTTTTGTAGAGCCCCGGATGCATCGATGGCTTAATATATGCACGGGCGATTATCGCCTCCATCCCAAACATTTATGTGAGAGAACATATAAAAAGGAACGTCACTGCGATATATCCCCTTCTAGAAAGGAAGAATATTGTGCGCGCATTGTTGTCATATAAGAAAAAAAATGACAGAAATAAGTACAAGAACATTCACCAAAAAATATGAATCTCCTGCGGTAGCCCTTCGGGAAACATAAATATCGCTCATACTTCTACAATGCTAAAATAAAGTTGAACAGGCTATACACGCACGCAATTACAACCTTACTTACGGTAAGACTTTACAGAATCTGCTGGCTATACGTACGACGTTTGGCTCTACGATAATGCTATGTACAGGTCATCAGGCTAGTTGCATACGTATTTGCATATGTACTGATATAGGTCACGGATTATCTTTGGTAGCCTATTGGAATTGTAAACGGCGTGAATTGAGTTTGTAAATCTCCCCATGTGGTCTGTCGAAGTTGCTTATGGGTCGGGCCATACAAAGTCGGTTTGGAGATAGTGTAGGGGCTGAACTGAACGCCGACGCAAAGCTGTATTCCGACATGATGCATAATCCTCATGAGAAAGAAAACTCTGTACTCAGGACGCGGGATAAGGAAAGTAGAGAATGTGTGGTGCGTATGCGTGTGTGGAAACGACCGTTGGGGACGGGACATCAACTGGACACGCCAAACGCCATCTAGAAACTGCTGTCGTACAATCGAGAACGAGCGCTATCTCTCCCAGTATTGCTTTTAGCTATCTTTCAAGCGCAGTCATCCTATCGCCCGCCTTCGTTTGACAAGGCTGCGTCTCGCCGAGACTCGAGGTGCGCCTCGCTGCAACCCGCAATGGCACAGCCCCCACATGCGGTGTACGAGGGAAAGCGGGATATCCGATGTCAACTGCAGAAATAAGAATTGCGAACAATTCGTATCTTTCGTAGGTTTTTAACTTCACAAACTGAATGGAGATACCGCCGAGTTTGCAAAGCTCTTCGCGATGGTCTTGCCAGTCGATCCCGTCGCGCTCACGACCCTATCCTTCACCCTTGCAGCCAAGGCGTGGACCACCTTCAAGACGGCACTCCATTTCTCCGACGACGTCAACAACCTCATCCTTCGTCTCGACATTGAGCAAGCTCGCTTCCACCTGTGGAGCTGCAATGCAGGTTACGAGAAAGCGGGAGACGTATTTGACCAGTGCCTGCTCCCTGTTATCGAGCTCGTCGACCACATTTTGAAGAAGCTCACGGCGTTGTTCGAAGATGCAGAGCAGCTAAAGACACGTTATGGGCTCGCTGATAATGGCGCCGAGGTCGACGAGTCCAAGAAGCTACAAAGATTTCTTTCTAATCTCAACAAGGCTCTCCATGCCACTGGAATTAAGACGACTTCTGCACTGGAAGGCGATGAGAGCGTGGTTCCCCCAGGGGTCCATCGCATTTAGACACTGAAGAAGATAAGATGGGGCATTCGCGACAAGATTCGCTTCCAAGAGCTCGTAGAAGCGGTCGAGACTCACGTTCTCAAGCTAACTCAGCTGCTCAACGACTCTCAGCAGAAGAAGCTAGCAGAGGATAGGGCACGCCTCAATGCCGTAATCGTAGGCAGCATCGAAGATTCAGCAACACTACAGCTAGTCAGGAGTGCAGCACAGGCAGGGATCCAGGATGTCCCTATTAAGAACCTCTGTGGGCGACTTGAGTTGTCAGATAGGATGCCTAGTAAGGAAACATTACTCGCCAAGTCTGAATTCTCTTTGCCCCTCACCGAGTTTCCTTGCTTGGATGGCTTTCGGGGCACTTCAACCGCTCGTATGCTTACGCAGCGAGCATCAGTTCCAGATGTGTCGATTCTGCTCGAGAGGAAAGCATATCCGGCCAATATATCTCAAGGGAGCTCAGCTTGCTAACTGACCGAATTGAGCGGATAGTGCTGCTGCTTCGCGTCCAACGAGGGGACTTACGGACTCTCAGATGCATTGGGTATATCCACGATAGCCCAGGACACTGCTGGTGGATGGCCTTTGATTATCCCACGATGATACCGGTGACATTGTCTTCACAGGCGCCAATTTCACTCTTAGATCTCTTTGCAGACAAAAATCTCATCAAGCCTCCTCTGGAAGCCCGTATTATCCTTGCAGGCAGTCTTGCCAGTTCAGTTTCTGGCCTGTTCAATAGCAGCTGGCTCCACAAGAGCATCCGCAGCGAAAACATTCTGTTCCCTCAACATGCTGTTTCAAACTCCGAAACGAGGCTTGATGCTCTCGACGCTGCCTCTCCGTTCCTAACGGGCTTCGAGTATTCTAGACAACGTATGGAGCGCAGCTTAGGCAAGCCGTGGTCCAAAGACATCAACCGTGCCATATACCGACACCCCTTCTACCAAGGCCAGGCCCCCGGCCCATACCGCATTCAATACGACATGTACTCGTTAGGGCTTGTTCTTGTCGAGATTGCTCGGTGGATGCCGCTGACATCTTTTCTAGACAACAAAAAAACTAGCGATGCCAAGTCGAACTTGCCGCAGCTCTCGACTACAATGGATAATTTTACCGAGACCAACGCGAAGGAGCTCCAGAAGCGCGTGCTTTACTTTGTAGAAAGAGAGATGGCGTTTCGTGTTGGTACGCCATATCGTGACGCGGTGCGGTGGTGTCTCACATACGCGGACGAGAAGATGAAGAACCAGGTGCAGCAGGTGCTGGTTAACAACGTTGTGGCCGCGACTCAGGAAGCAGACTGGCGTCCCGCGCTGGACTTTTACAACAATGTTGTCGTACCGCTGGAGCGTCTGGCACTGGGTAATGGGGCAAAGAGACTTTCCGGCAGTTGAGCTCTACAACAGCGCGTAGTTTGTCCTCTATAGATCTTAAGATTTGAGGGTCAGGCGTAGAAATACAAAAGAGTCCTATTCAGGGACTAATAGAACGCCAATGTATGCATTCCAAAGGTTTTTGCCATACGATTGATTCAGATGACCGGCTCACCTGATTCATTGCAGTACGTTAATTTTCTGGCCTGTTTCAAGCCAGATAACTCAGAAATTTGAGATGTTTTGTTTCCGTATCTCGAAGAGCCAATTAGGATCCCTTTCGACGCACGAAAGATCTTTGTCTAAGTATACTCAATAGGCTAGGATTCCCAATGCAAGGCTCCCTCGGTTTTCCTCATTTAACAAGGTATGAGGGAAGGTCTAAGAGAAGGTCTATGGGCGCAATAGGATTAGGCCATAGAGGATTTCATTTTTGCTAAAGCTGGAAAAGCAATAGCATGGTATAGATAGCATTCATATAGGGAATATTGTTGTGGTATAACCAGACCTAAGAGAACGTTGTGATATATCTGGTAAGTGAGGATGTCATCAAACTGGAGCAGTGAAAAGGATAAAGGCTGGACCTACCGATTATTTTATCGATTGACTCGAGCAAAGGATTCACCTTATGGGCTTGATAATCAATGAAGATGTCACGCGCAATATTCTGAAACTGCCACCTCCGGTAACTCCACGCAACCAATTATTTTGGTTCTCGACGGTGAACAAAGATAATCTGTCACGATCGTTCTTTTATGAGTCCTTACAGGCCCTAGGGAAGAAGGAGAAGAAGCTACTGACCACTAAAATGCGTGCGGAAAGTGAGTAGTATTGCACTATCGTCATTCGGGCAAAGGCGCATGGCAAGGAGATTGGCTGATATTGGAAGTCTCCACCTCTTTCGAAGCAACTTCCAATGGCAATTACGGCCTGGACTTCAGCCTGCATTGTTCCAGATGCAGTACTGTTCTCACCTATCGTGATGTGACGAAGTTGATGGAGAGATTGATGTTGACTGTATTTTCTGCTGAGGTGCTACCGAAGAAATATCTATAGTCTTGCTAAGCACGCTAGGAGCCTGCCAAGATAGTGAAAGCAAACATAGAGGTGACTCATCATGTGACCCACGAGCCGACATTACCAAAAGCCTGTCGCAATTCGATGACATTCTCTACCCATTTCACTTTCCAACATTATCCACTGAATTGATCTTGTCGTGGAAGGTCGCGCGCTGCCCATAGTGTCTCGTATTGAATATTACGTCTCAAGAGACAGTGCAGGAGTAAGGCCATATCTTGAACTTCTCTTTGTCTCACTGTTCTCCTAACACGTATTTGTTCATTATGAGAGCCACATCGCCGTCAGCTCTCGCCAGGACGTCGTGGGTTCGACCTTCTGTAGCATCGATAGACTTCATTCACTCCGAGGTACTTTCACCATCAGATTTTGGCGAAAACACACGGAATAGGTACTGTGGGACCTTGTCGAACGTGTTGTTGAGCCATTCCTTCTCGCCAGTAGGATTGAAGAGAACATGAGACAGTTTATCAGTCAAAGTGGGTTCGCATAACTCTGCAGCTGAACCTAAGTGGAGAGATTTGAAGCTCTGGGCAAGATTTCCATAATGCATGATATCCTATTATAATAATATGCAAAGGCCAAAGTCGGAAGAGTTATGGTTAAAAACTAATATTCTTGTTGCTGAACCTTCCAACCCCACAAGTAATTGATTGGTTCGCAACATGGCAACTCACAGACATGTAGGTCTCTGTTGACCGGTTCGAGCGGGGTAAGCAAAGTTGACCTTTGGCCTGCGCAAACACCAGAAATCTCACGGGGTAGTCTGCATAGCAGCTAAGGACTAAACCATTCAACGCCCTTCCTGTACAGTAGCGTTCAGTTTCCGCTATTGTACTTCCACCTCCTACTCACTCTCTACCATTTACCACAGCAGCATCGGACCTTCTTGGTCCTTCGACTCCGCCTCGATATATCCACCCGACTCTGCTTCCTCTCCGGCTGGGTTGATGATGGAGAGCAATTTATCGCCCGACGACACCTCCGTGTCAGCCATAATCACGAAATATCTCTTGGAAAGGAGCGAAGACTTTAAAGAACTTGCGGAACTACGCGCAAAGGTATTCTACCCCAGACCCGCAACACGCTAATCTTTAGTCACGCTCTTTTAGGGATGGCAAACCACTGAAGGCGACCGTTATTTTCAGAACCGGCGCAAAATTGCCGATAATGCCAATGAAGAACAGGCGCAAAGCTTTTTCACCATGACTTGCCAAATAAGCAATGAATTAGACAAGGCAACATCGGTTCTTGCGGAAGCTGGCAGATTCGCGGCTCCCCGAGTTTTAGACATTGGTATGGCGCCAGGCGGATTCACCTCAGCCGTCCTCAAAAGACACCCTACAGCCACGGTTCGAGGTATCACCCTACCTTTAGAGAGAGGAGGTCTCAAAGTCATGCTACCGCATTGGAGATCTGACAAAAGAGTTCATATAGAATTCCTTGACGTCACAATGCTCGCGAACGAGATGGGGACCCCAATGGCATCCATACCTGTTACACATGCAGACTCAGCGAACTTTTCCTCAAATAGGCCATTCGTCAACGAAAAATTTGACCTTATCTTCTGTGGCGCTGCGGTGCTACGCACGCATCTTCGTGCGGAGTATCGCGAGTCTCGAGAGCGGCTCCGTCTTACGATCAGCCAGTTAGTTATAGCGCTCCAGCGCGTCCGCGAAGGCGGATCGCTTGTCATTCTTTTGCACAAACCCGAGGCATGGGGCACCATGGATATAATCAACACCTTCACATCTTTCTCCGATGTGTGCCTTTTTAAACCCAAACAGAAACACGCTATCCGTTCGTCCTTCTATATGGTGGCAACAAAAGTGCGCCCGCGAGATGATAAAACCTTATCGGCTATCCGTAAATGGAAGACTCGGTGGGAGGCCGCCACATTCAGTAATGACGAGGCTTTGAAGACCTGCCTCAACGCATCAAAAGAACACGTCTGTAGTGTTCTAACAGGATTTGGACCACAACTCATTGTTCTTGCTACGCCGGTCTGGAAGATCCAAGCCGCTCGGCTGCGAGACGTGTCATTCCTGAAGAAAAAGGACACCAAAAAACTCGACAACAGTGCCCCGGGTCCTTTACTCAGCGATTAACCATATCTAAGTTGGGAGAAGTGTGTCCAACAGTACGTACACCTAACCGTACTGTAGTACACACGATATTGAGCGTAATGCGCCGTAGCGGAGAGTTCCTCCCAGGGGTTGCAGCAGAGTCTTTCGTTCGAACCCTATTGAACAGTGGCTCTTGGTTTGGATGCACGTTTTCTTGGAAGGATGACTAAGGGTCTCAAGAGGGAGTAAAATTGAGAGAAGAAAAGAGAAAAAAAAAGACTCGAGAGGACAAAACACGAAGAAGACTGAACTGAACGCCCACGAACACACCCGCACCCACAAATAACGAGACCACGAACGACTTTTCTATTCTTATGAACCTATATATATATCTTTTCCTTTGGTAGCTAGATACAACGAAATTGCAACAGACCACTACCAACCCTCATCTTCGTCGTAAACGCGGCATGAGATTTAATTGTTGTCCCTTCAGAGCATTGCTGCTTCGGACATCGCAAGGCTGCAAGTTGCCTTTACCCCCCTACTCCAATTTTCCTATAACATTCCTTTACTCCACCACAGTAAGTACGTACAGAGCACCTATTTAGTATATTGAACGGCGTCTAAGGTTGCCGTACTATCCGTTTACGATAGTTATATGGGATCCTATGAAGATCTGGGGCGTCGTGTTCGTTGCCACGTCTGGGAGACTCTTTTGCTTGGAGATAAATACGAAAAATGCTGTTATCTGCGCTAGTAGTTAGCAATCTACTTAAAACTTCGCACAGATGCTATCCTCTATGATTTAACACCTAGAATAATCTTGGGTACCTCTCACAGTCGACAAAACGCTCCTCTTCACGCGTTGCCATCTTACAAGCCTTATTAAGTTATAATTTATTCTGGTCATATCACGATGCCTCTTCTAAGCACCATAGAAAAGCGCAAGCAATATATCTCTAGGTGTGAGGGGTTTCGTAAGGAGGGAACTTGAACGTAGGTATACGATTGTACTGAGACGAATCCTTGAGGTTGACTCAGGAACGTTGAGGAGGCTATACACTCCTGCGTAGTCGCGTGGTCTTGTCTAGAACCCGTGGCTGGCCCATCACCCGCCCGCGAGCCTTTCGAGGCTGGTGATGTATAATATTGTCACAAATACCTATTAGACTAAATGTATGGGCAGGTTAATGCTAGATAGGCTACTAAATCTATTTGCTGCTGCTGCAGAGGTGGCAGGAGTAAGGTGGCAAGCATCCCACATGCTATGGCAAGGTGCTTTAGTATGTAAGGGGCGGAGCACTAAAACCTGGCCTCGATGGAATCTCGGTGCAAACCTCGTCACGCGACTACGCGCCCCGCGCGTCGCCGCAGCCACCCTGAGCAACGCTAAGCGGCCAAACAACCCCCAATAAAATGCTGACCCCTGTAGCAGTAGATAACTCTTCATCAAATACAATTCTTTGGTATACCTGGCTCTAGTCCCCGCGATCCACTCTCTTATAATACCCGGCTTCTAGTCCTGGTTTTGGTCCTGTTCTAACAGCTAGACCCATTCCTACCTCTGACTCGAGGCTCCGTCTCCAAACTGTAAGAGTGGAATTACATTAGGAAATAGAGGCTCGCTTAGCATCTTGCCGCTTTACTGTAATTTGGCCCGTGCGCTGACCCTATCACATGAAGAGTGATCCTTGAAGGCCATACTGTCTGCACGGTGCAATGGAATCGAAGCAATGGCTCTCGATACAACTTTATTTTACGTAATTGAAGATGTCTGAAGTAATTTTCATTGCTGAGCCGGCGTCGTCATCTTGCACATATCTGCTTTGCGTTGTTTGATTGCTGTCTAAAAGTGCAAGCGCGTAGTTTCCCTGGCGTCCTGTTCGTCCGTCCTATACGCCGGATCCACGCAGGATAAACATCCCCAGAGGTTGGAAAGGAAGCTAAAAGCTCTGTAAATGTTTCCTGATCCGTCCATGCGCCGTCACCTGCCCCATCGTTCCAATGTTCGAGCTGCTCCTCGCCATGTTCTACACGGCTAATGTCTTGAAATAGCTTGTGTGCAGAGGGACTACCCCAGTGCCCGACTTTCCACCACAGCTGGCGAGAGAAGCTGAATTCTACCGACAGAGAGTAAAGAGTAGCATGTTCTCTAGGCTTGGCATAAGCGATACCCCACGCGGCTCCATGAGCACTTAGTAACCAGAGTGAGAAAGCTCATAGTGAATGCATGTTACTGGCCGCTTTGGCGAATGCTTCGAGGAATGGATGTATCATCTCCTCATTCGGGACTTGACGGAAGTAAACGGGAGAATCTATAGCGCCCAGGATGTCCTCGAAATGCCAGTTCGCGTCGCGATGATCGCTGGAGTCGAGTGGCGGATACATATTGTCGGTAGCTTGATATCCTACATCATCCCATCCGTTTCCATCAACACTGCGGAAGTGCCATGACCCTGAGGGCGTCACCGAATGGAACATAATATGCAGAAATTCAAGATTAGGGAAGGATACACCGTCTTGGGTTGGTCAGAAGAGAGTTGAATCGGTTTTGAGGCGCAAGTTTAAACGCCGAAGATTTGAAGCTAAGGTTCGTAAAATGCTGCTGAAAAGATTGTAAGTCGCCGGACTAACAAGGTTTGGTCCTCCCCCTTCTTCCACGTGCAAGTACTCCCCTAGATCGTTGAGAAAATCAAGCTGCACATTACGCAATGCCGTGCCTTCGCAATCCCAACTCTTGAGTCTCTTGCACAACCCTCAAAATCTTTCTCAAAGTGCCTCCGCGCAAGATCTGCATCAGGAAGTCTCCATGCCTCTATCCCAAATCAACTTCCCAGATACTCCAGGTTAGGCAGTCTTCTTGCCACGTCGATGAGTATGTGCCAGTCTAGACGAGATATTGTACAACGACCCCTATCTATCCTAGTGGATACTATGGGATCACAGATACTTGGACCATAAATAAAACATAAATCAGGGAGATTCTTAGGACGTAGAAGATGGACGCGCCACACTGAGCTTACGTGGTGTCGGTAGAACGACGGATCGACCCATCATATCGGCGTAAAGGATTGTGAGCTGAATTTTGCTGGAACCATTATGAGCAAGATTGGCTTCGTTCTCCAGCTTTTTGATGATTTGATCGATCAGTTCTGGTGGCAAGTCGTTCATTGTACAGTCTTCAGGTTGATGGACAAGTCTGGGTGGGTAGACTTGATAGAGAATGGAACTGACGTGTTGTGAGAGGATGCAACATCGCTTGTATTCGGAAGCCGTGGTGTGGTGAGATCTAAGACACAGCAAGGCGTATTCTCTGAATTTGATTAGAGTCGACCGCTGCGCTTGAGTACGTGATATCTGTCTCTAAATGTCCGAAGGCTGAGTGCATGCAGACCAGATTCATATGCGTCTGAGATACAAGAGTATTTGCAAGGGTCTAGTAGGTAGTACTTTCTACCTAAGGCGTCATGGCGCACTTGGAATTGGTCTCATCGACTGAACATCGGCCTTTTCTCCAATATCTACCAAACACGATCATCCTACTGCGTTTTCAGGTACAGTAAGTGATGACGCTCGATTCATGCCATTGTGGCACTCACGCATGTAGGTACATACACACCTAATCACCATTGGAATCAACATCAAACCGAATGCTTTTAGTATTGAAATCTGAAATCTGAACCTTAGTAATGCAAAAGTAACCTCGTCAATTCTCGCCTGCTAGTGTCTCTTCCATAAATATGAGAATGGCAGGGTCATTAAATTCACCTTCACCAACAGCCTCCTACTGTTACACGTTGCTTTGATCCATGACTTACCGAATCTTCTCACTCTCGTTCCAGTTGTGCAGCCTGACTGCGAAGGTCGCTGTGATAGCCCGCTTGGGGATCGACAGCGGCCTTCAACATGACCTACACACTCCTCTGCACGCTTCGGGCTAAACCTCATTTGATTTGGGTGACGCTCGTTCAGGTATGCTGACTCAAATTTCCATCATCAGTGCTTCATCCCAGCAGCTCAACATCCAACCCGATGGCCCTCATGAAGAGATTTACGTTTGCCAATCTTGCTCCTGCCATCTCTGCGGGTAACGCCTTGCTCACGGTCACAGTCTCCATGACGCGATCCTTGACACCAATGACCAGCCTCTGCTGTTGTTCTGGGCTAGCACCAACACCCATGGCGGCCAGGAACTGCCATACGTACATGTCGTCTGTATCGTTGGCCGTACCTGGGAAGATCAAGGGCAAAACGGGCTCGACGGTTTCGAATAGACGGTTGTAGAGATCGGTCCATTGCTCCCAGTCTGCGGCGACAATCTCTGGGGCGGATTGTTTCAGAAGCTCGGCGCGGGAGATCAAAATGGTGAGCAGAGACATGCCAATTTTGCTGCGTGCAACGACATGCAGGTTTGTTCGGTCGAGAATGAGGCCAAGCAGCCCAATGATGATGTTGAGCGGCGACTCAGAAATGTGAGCGAAGAGAGGCGGCATGACGGCATGCGAGAAGAGTTCTACTTCCTCGCGAATCGCCGGAGTCAATGGCTCGTCCGGTGATGCAATCGCGTGCGAAACAACTGAGAGACTGTCGAGGTGAACAACAATCATTGTTACCACAGTGATGCGCTCCTGCTCATCGATGTGGCGGAAAAGGCGGGGAATGACCTTCTTGCCTTTTGCATGGGACAAGATGGAGATGAACGGATGCGGAGTGAGAGAGCTACTTCGTAAGTTTGAGGTATACACATGGGACGGTAACACGTACTGGGGGTTGATTGGCTCCATAATCTTGGTGTTCTGCCAAAGGCTCTTGTGCAGAGCTTCCACCTTGGTGCGCCACTCCATGTGTGCCTGGATTGCTTCAGGTTTGCTGTCTTCATTAATCGGAGGGGGTAGAGATCTCTCATGGTCCTCCATGTGCATCAAGGTCATATACACAGACTCAATGTTGCGCAAAGTCTCTTTACGATCTGCAACAGACGACTTGTGAAGCTTGGGGTGTTTGTCCCCAGTCTCCGGCCGCTTGATGTTTAAGAGTGGTCTAGGCGTCTTTGCGTTACTGAACGCGATCTTTCCTAGACTGCCCTCAATTACGAGCTGTTTCCCCTTCGGCTTGGCCTTCGCTGCTTCGACGGCTCGCTGAACCTGCTGCTCCATGCGCTGCATATGATTGTCTCCGCCTCGGCCTTGTCTACGAGGTCCATACCTGCTGTTGGTTTGGAAGAGGTACGTTTGGGCAAATTGACTCGCCGGCTGGTGCGGACTTTGTCTCGGAGCACCGCGAATTTGAGTGAATACTTGATAGTAGAAGTCTTCGGCAAGCGCAGCTTCGGAACCATTTCCCTCGAGACTACCCGCCGCGGACATGAGCTGCTGCAATTGGATCCGTGTGATGAAATTCTTGTCCTGAGGGGTCATCAAGCCATTGTCCTTGGAAAGAAGGGCAATCTTGTGGTTGCGCTTAGCACGTTTGGCATCCTCCTCTAGAAACGAGGCACGTTGTTCCTCTGAAAGAGTAAGAAGCTGTTCCGGGTGGGTGATGACCATTCCGGGGAAAGATGGGCCCCGGTTATGTCCACGTGGACCTGGCTGGGCCGGCTGCACTGGCTGACCATGGCCCGAGAGACGATTTGGGTTCTGGAGAATCTGCCTGGGCTGGGAAGGGGGCCTTTGCAGCGGAGCCTGCGGCGGTGCATGCCTATGTTGCGGGCCGGCTTGGTCGTTGGGCTGCGGTCTCTGTCGTTGGAGAATGGTAGGATGCTGTGGTTGTTGCGGGTGCACGGCATGGCCAGGGAGCTCAGCATGGACTTGCTGCTGTCTGGAAGCGGGAGCCTGGGGCGGCGGGTGCTGTTGCGGTCGCTGCAGAATCTGCGGCGCAAACTGGCCCTGGTAATGAGGTTGGCCTTGTTGCATTGGGTGCTGGGAATGAGCCGGAGTGGGCTGGGGCTGAGACTGAACGTGCTGCACTTGGGGAGCCGCGGGCGACTCGTTGAAGCTCTGCGAGCGCATCATGGCCTCGACCTCCTCCAAACTCATCATTTTCCTCGCGGGTGCGGCAGCAGGTGGAGCTTGGCTCTCGTGCTGCCTTGCGGGAGCAGGCTGCTTAGGTTTGAGCCCCCAAATGTCCGCGCGCGCCTCCAATTGAGGGATGTAGTTAGGGTCATGGTAGCTCTCATAGCCCGTCCTGGCGGGCTTCGAGGCTTGCGGGGCATGAGGTTTCGGCTGCTGCTGAGGGGGCTGTCGAGCTTGGAAAAGCATCTGTTCCTCCTGCAGGGTGTTTGCGATTTGGGAGGTCTGGCCGGCGAAGTCAAAGTCTTTGCCGATGGTTTGCTGGGACGCGGGGCCCCCGCCAAAGGTATCGTCGTTGAAGGCATCGTCGGTCTCGTCTAGCTGGTCGCCTAGGCCATCGTAGGTGTCCTCAAAGTCAATGCTGCACAGGGGAAATTAGCAGCATTCTCCGCAGCCCCCTCGCAGTGCGACGTACAAATCGTCATCGCCAGCACCGGCTGCCCCGCCGAGGCCGGCAAAGGCGTCTCGCGCCTGGCCAAAGCCAGGAGCACTCGCAGCGTGGCCCCGGTCCTTGGGGAGGGTGGCGTCAAAGCCAAAGAACGACATGGTGGATGGGGCGGCGCCCAGGGGGGGTTGTTATGAGTGTATACGTATGGGTCGGGCGCGCTGCGGTGATGCACGAGGGGGTGGTGAGAGTTTGGGTAGGGTGATGATATCAACGGGCCAGCAAGTGGCGTACCAAGGTGGTGAGAGAGCGGAGCGGCAGCATCAGCACCAACGGCAGTCCTCAGGGCGTCGCGGTATCAGTAGAAGAGATAGAAGCGTGTCGTCGCGTTTCCAGTGTTTCACAGACGATGTCGCCTAGCTCTGGTGTTTGTTCGCTGTCTCTCAAGCCCACGGCTGGCAAGTCCCGGCGCCAGTGCAATGGAATGGCCTTCTCATTAGTTCTTCGCTTTGCGTGGCTCAGGCGTCGTCAGCCACACCCGCTCAACAAGCGCACCTGTCTCCTTTTCTGACCTCTGGCCGCACACCCTATAAGTGAGTGCTCCTGCGCCTTCGCCTCGCCCTCAGCAGCCGTCGCCCGTCTCCTCTCCCCGTTCCTTTTGCTGTCTCTGTGGCCACCTTGACCATCTTCGCTCACCCGGACCCGGCGTCAAACACCACACCTGCGCGCCGACCTGCCTCTGCCCCGACCCTCCGACAACGTCGCTGCAAAACCCAAATTCGCCCGCCCGCAACGCCCGGCAACCGACAAGGTGGAGGGCACCGCTAAGTCGGAAAAGAACCAACGGTTCGAAGGCCATCAGCCGCAACACCAGTCTCGCGGCGCAATGGCGGGCACCCAGCGGTACATCCGCTACATTCTCTTCGCGCTCATTGTACGATCACTCCACTCCCCGCCAGCCTTTCCATCGGGGCGCAATTGACTCTCGCAGTGCCTCATCCTCCTCTTTTTCATATCCTCGTCCTCGTCCGTCCCCTCAGCCAGCTGGCCCTCGTCGTATACCGGCGGCGACTCAGCCGTTCCCAGCCCGCACCGCGGCCAAGAACAATTGCAGCCGAAGCCCTCAACCACCCCAAATAATGAGAAGGAGCTCCCCCCCGCCACGGCTTCGGGCGAGCGCATGAATGCCACCTTCGTCACCCTCGCCCGCAACTCGGATCTCTGGGAAATTGCCAAGTCGATCCGCCACGTCGAGGACCGCTTCAACCGCAAGTTCAACTACGACTGGGTGTTCCTCAACGATGACGACTTCAACGACGAGTTTAAGAAGGTGACAACCGCCCTTGTGTCGGGCAAGACCAAGTACGGCAAGATCCCCACCGAGCACTGGTCTTTCCCCGACTTCATTGACCAGGACCGTGCCGCCAAGGTTCGCGAGGAGATGAAAGAGAAGAAGATCATCTATGGCGACTCCATCAGCTACAGGCACATGTGCCGCTACGAATCCGGCTTCTTCTTCCGCCACCCTTTGATGCTGGATTATGAGTGGTACTGGCGCGTGGAGCCCAGCATCGAGCTCTACTGCGACATCAACTACGACACCTTCAAGTTCATGGCCGACAACAAGAAGAAGTACAGCTTCGTGCTCAGCTTGTACGAATACGTCGAGACCATTCCTACGCTCTGGGATGCGGTCAAGAACTTCACAGCTACCTACCCCCAGCACATCGTGAAAGACAACTCCATGAAGTTCCTCAGTGAAGACGATGGCAAGACATACAACCACTGCCACTTTGTACGCCCCCTATCTTCTCTCACCCTTCTGATGATGTTGTTTGGCTAACTTGGTGGTGGTAGTGGTCCAACTTCGAAATCGGTAACCTTAACTGGCTTCGCTCCGACGCATACATTGACTACTTCACTTCTCTGGACCATGCCGGTGGCTTCTTCTACGAACGCTGGGGCGACGCGCCTGTTCACTCCATTGCCGCGGCATTAATGCTCAAAAAAGATGAACTTCACTTCTTCAACGACATTGCATACTACCATGTCCCCTTCACGCATTGCCCGACCGGTGAGCAGTACCGCTTGGACCACAAGTGCCATTGCAACCCCAAGGACAACTTCGATTGGAATGGATACAGCTGTATGTTCACCCTGCAATGTACCAAGAGCAAATGCTAACAAATCACGTTCCAGGCACTGCTCGTTTCTACGAGACGAACAATATGCAGAAACCAGAGGGGTATGAAAAGGATCAATAAACTGTCAGTCCCAATTTGCACAACACTTTCCTTCTTCTTATCCCATACATCTTTATGTTCTCCATCGTCATGAATCCCAACGATTTTGAAGTTTCTCGAATCATCAGATGAATACAAGTGCATGATCTGACGTTGTTCAAGTGCTCCCCGGTCCACGAGTCAGTGGGTATGGTTGGTGATGAAGCCGATTCTCGCCCTGCTCTTTTTCACGGTCGCATTGGGGATCTTCATTGGGACGAGACGTCGCACCATTGGGTATGACTGAGGAAGCGCTTCAAAGTTTCTGAATTTCATCATGGTATTTGTAGGGATGGACTGGCGAAATGATTGCATTAGCGATGTGATATATTGGCGGTAATTCACGGGTCATTATTGTGGGAAGCGAATGTAAGAACGGTTGCGGCGTTCACTGGGTACAGGCGCGTTATGGAGGCAATCAGACAGGTGGAAGCTCTTTTATTCTTGTATATCTCTAGGATAGTGGAATTGATTTTGAAGTAGTTGAATTGGTCGGGCGAGGGCTTGCGTAGTCTTGTGCCGAAATACTCGTGCTGGATTGATGCCAAAAACGTATGGTGGGAATGTACTAGTGCGCTCTCCTTTTATCAAGGGAAATTTTGTGAGGCGAAAATCAGGGGATACAAAGTTCATAGTTCCTAGTTCTTCTATTTTGCATTGCGCTAGAGCGTGTAGTATTTCACTTTCCCCCTTCCCCTTTCTTTGGCACGCCTCTTCAATGTACGTGTGCATCTCTAGCTATGCCCCGCCTACTCACCCACTCCTAAACAATAAAGGTCAATTTGAACTTTGATTCAGGCACCTCATCGAACTCCTACTCGCAGTCTCCGCAGGGACTAGCAGGCCATCTGTGTTATTCAGTTTAGATGCGAAATTTCTAGGGTAATTTGAGTGGACTGAGAGAGTGGGCAGATGTGGAAAAGGGAAGAAAATGCCAAGCCTGAATGAGAGAAGGACGGCAGTTGAGGGATTGGAAGTAGCTACTTGTTATCAAGCTTGAGGTGCATTCAGATGTCGAGCTTGTTGGCTGCGGTTATCTCTTGATCCTGAGCATTCACACGGACAAGAAACCCTTAGAAGGTCATAGTCAGCTCGCCCTACTCAGCGCCGTCAGCCGACGCAGTACGTTTGAGAACTGCATATACGTAACAGCCCATGGGTACCCTTAGAACTTACAAACGTAGTAGCTTAGTACGCTATAGTGTGTACATGTAAGTAGTCGTTCTATGTAACTTACTTCATTGTACCTCTTAGCACTTTACGGCGATCTATTGGTCCTTCGTAGGCCCAATTTACTATAAATTAGCTCCTTTTTTTTAAACAGATACGTGAGCATTACCGTGTAACAAGCTAATTTTTTTTCTAATTGCCGGCGTACTATACGTCTTAGGGCTGACTAAAGGCTGACCTACGAACGCAGAGACATCCTAAAACGTTACAAGTTGAAAATGTGTGAATCATAACATATTGCATCAGGATAATAGCACTAGCCATGCAGGTCGCACTCGATACCTAGATGCTTGCACATGTCGAGCGTGTTGGTTCCATCTTAACCGACTCTGGTGGTTGAATCCATTGAACCAGACGACGATGCTGGAAGACAATTCTTGAGGAGATGTAATATCCGGGAGACTGATAGCTGACGACGTTGCTGTTCGTGGACATGGATGGGGACGTGTGACATCTGGTAGATAAGGTCTCCATAGACATATTTCCTACTGATAGGGAATCAACATTCCGATCCTCCAAATCAGCTCTACCGCTAGCTTGCGCAGGGTATTCCTAGCATCACACCTCTCTATCCACTTTCATCTGCCCAATATATTATTGATTAATGCGGGGTTAATACTCATGTAGTAAACATTTGCAGTCATGATTTGTCAGCTCATGAGACTCCAAACGTGCGGCGTCGCTGCAGGGGATGAACATAGAGATTGCGATCACGATAGTTATATTGACAAAGTAGTAGGTGCTGGTATTACTTCAAGATAACATCCCGGAAACTGAGGGCTGGGTAATATCACACTTGATATCAAGGCGTGTGCGGACACGGAACGGTGGTTCATCGCGCTCGTTTGTAGCCTGGGTGATACTGTTGACGTTGATGTTGGTTGAGGAGAGGTGGCATGGCTTGAAGAAAGTGGGGAGAGCGGACCGGAGGGCTGCGCCCACAAAGGCTGTTCAGAGAAAGAAGAGGAGGGAGTAACCGCCGTCGCTGAGTGCTGGTCTTCTTTGAGATGACATCTGGGAAGCTAAGGCTGGAGGGTGGTGTTGTTTGCGTTGGTATTGTTCGCAGAGGTGATACCTTTAGAAGTGCAATACTTCTCTCAACCCGCAACTAGAATAGTTGAAGGTTCATTGTAATTTCTAAGACGTGGGGATATATGCTCGATCGTGGCCGTTCGCAGTCGTTGGGTTCTGTGGCAATGGAAAGTTGACCAATGAGTTTGAAGCTGCTGTATAAGCGGATGTTTCAATCCCCACACCTGCTTTGGTCCTTCCACCTGCACCACCGCCATCACCACTCCAATTCCAAGAGGCAGCTGCTCCGGCATCGGTCTCCCAGTTCTTTTATATGCATTGGGACTCGATGGTGCACCTGCATACTTGGCGTTAGTACGCCGCGACATCCACGAACCGAATGTTCCCTAGTTCGAGGATGCCCAGGCTGATTCTTCCGGATTCCTGATATCGCAAATTCGTTCGAGAACGACCAGGAACATTCACACATTAAATCACTTGCCCACGGGATGTTGGTCCTAGCACTGATAGGTGCGGGGAGTATCGGTAAGAGGGAGATCCGGCAACAAGAAGATTGAAGTACTATCTACGACTTCTAAGACACGAACAGTGGCAAGAACTCTACGAATCCAGCTGCCACGCAACAGATAGTCGTACAACACAATCTTACATGGCCTCTTGCTCGCGCAAGCTATGTTTCGTCCTAAACCGCGAGCACCTTGGATCTTGCCCCACATACGCGTACGAGTTGTCGTCTCTAGAAATCAAGCTCGAAACATGGATATTGAGGGCAACGTATACGCCACATCGTTTGAATCCGAGGCAGCGTAACTACCGCATAAGCAGAGGGCAATCTATCCCGAGGAATGATGAAGCTACGCGAAGATGCAGGACCAGCATCTAATATGTGCTAGACGGCGAAGAGAAGCGCGGAACGGATGAATGGGGAGTTCGGATCTGATAAGTTGCGGTGAGAGAGAGATGTTAAACCAACGTAGCTGCAGGATGATATGCGGGCGTCTCCTGTTCCTGATCAGATCGATTGCACCTTCGCCTGACAGAATTGCGTCTTCAGCATCATCTATCCAGGTGCGGCTTAGCGTCATTTTCCGCCACCTCCGAGGCTTCAATTCTGAACGTTCAACGTTGTCTTAAGAATGTCACAATGGCAGGAAAGCGCTTGCCAGGCGGCCTTTTCAGATATGCTGACATCAATAAATGTTAACTTACGACGACTCTACTCTTTTGTACAGGTCTCCCAGCTCAATGGCGGTATCCTGAAGGGCAATGCCTCGCAGACTATGGAGTAGTAATATGGATGTGAAATCAACACGGAACATTCTAGGCGTGCGTCTCCTCCGGGTTCGGAGGCTTACCCCGGATCATCGACAGCTTGCAGCCCATCGGTCCTGCATATCAATGGAGAGGAATTTATCTTTGCGCCCCGGGTTGGCATTTAGTGTATGCGGGGATAACGATCCATTGTCCATGCAAGGTGGATTGTGTGCGATTGCGCAACTTCTTACAGGGACCACTTCTCATGACCTAAGCTCCATAAAATGCCCCCGTTTGTGGGTGGCAGTGGCCTATCTTTGTGTTCCGTGCGGCTCGTCGAGCGGTATAAGAGAGAGGCTCCCAGTTTTGGGAATTTCTTTTTCTATTTCAACATACTCAATTGATTGTTCGACTTTGGGTCTGAGAGAGATTCAATATTTCCTGTTACAGCAAATACAAAATCTCACCGACTCTAGCACGCCGTCGAGACACGCCACTGTTGGCCATTGCTCTTGTCTGCAGCCTCATACCTTTTCTTCAGGAGCATTCCTTCCTACTTTCCACTTTTGTATCGTCAATCTTCCAGCACTGCACTCTACGCTTCCTTTATATACTTCAAAATGGCACCAGGTCTTGTCGAGCCTTCCGCCCAGTACGTCAATCCTCATTCAGCGGATGCCAAATCTCCATTCAAGCCCAAAGCTGTCATCGACTATGTCCCTGGCCGGAACACCGTGGAGAAGCACGACGAGACTTACAAGTATGAGGACTTGCGCCCGAGCTTCCCGGATCTCCACTGGCCGGCTCTCGAGGAAGTCCCTTATAACGACAAGGGTCATCTCGGCGATCCAACTTTCAAGAACCTCCTCAGCGCAGCGACCGATGTTTTCGACTACAACCCGAAAATCGGCACTGAAGTGCATGGAGTCGACCTCGCGAACCTAACCGACGCCCAGAAGAACGATCTCGCACGACTGATTGCCATTCGAGGCGTGGTCTTTTTCCGCAACCAGAAGAATTTCGACATCGACGCCCAGCGCGAGCTTGGCAAGTATTTTGGTACCCTCCACAGCCATGCCACTACCGCTTGCCCAAAGCGTCCCGGTCTTGAAGATGTACATGTTGTCTATACTGGCGAAGGCTCACCTGACCTTCGCGCCCTGTTCACGCCGACTTTCCTCTGGCATTCCGACGTAAGTGCAGCCGACGTCAACATCATAGACCTTCATTAACATTATCAGGTGACGTACGAAGTGCAGCCGCCGTCATACACTTCCCTCAAAGTATTGACTGGCCCACCTCGCGGTGGAGGTGGAGACACTCTTTGGTCTTCGCAGTATGCAGCCTACGACCAACTTTCCCCGTCTATGCAGAAGTATCTCGAAAGCCTCACTGCGATTCACTCGGCCGAGCTGCAAGCACAAGGTACTCGCGAACTTGGCCGTACAGTACGCCGTGAGCCTGTCACCACCGCACATCCTCTCGTCCGCACACACCCAGTCACTGGATGGAAGTCTCTCTTTTTTAACCCCGGATTCGTCACGAAAATTGTCGGAATCCCCAAAACCGAGAGCGATCATATCATCTCCTTCCTCAACGAAATTGTGGCTACATCACCAGAGAACCATGCAAGATTCCAGTGGAACAAGGACGATGTCGCCTTCTGGGACAACCGCGTCACCAACCACTCGGCCTCTTATGGCTTCGCGCCACACCGACGTCACGCGGTGAGGGTCTGCTGCCAGGCTGAACGTCCGTACCTCGACCCGAACAGCAAATCACAGGAGGATGATCTGTCGGAGCGGTACGGCATCCCCAAGGCGAATAAAGACGGTTCTGGCATCGTGAACTACAATGACTAGTTGACGGCCCGTGAGGACAAAATCCAATACGCTGCTACCACTTCTTGAGTGGACCCCATCCTTCCATTTTCCTTCAACCATTTGATCTATCAAGGGTATATGAACATTTCCAGGGGAGTCTTCGGTGACGGTTACGATTATATACTGCGGTTTAGCGAGGTGATACTACTTGTGCGGATTCCGGATACCCTTCACCTTTTCACTTTCATTGATCAAAATTCACAAGGGCTGCATGCTTGACGACTTTATATATATGGATTCATGCACCTGATTAGCTAGATACAGATTTCCAATTGAAATGTGAAACCTCATTTCACACGTGTATGAGTTGAGCCTAGTGGGTAACACGTGATTGCGCTAATTGATAGCTTCGGAATCTGGAATGCGTGAATACAACCTTCAGCCATCATCCATCGTTTTTCTTGCACTTGCACACGCACCTGCAACTCAGGGAAATGGCATGGAGCAGCGTTCCTGGTTCCGGCAGCAGTGTGGAGCTCAATCTAGAGGGAAAAGAAGACTCGACAGTCCTGCAGTACGCGCGTTTTCACGGCCTGTGCAAAAATTACTCTCTGGAATCGCTACGCGTCAACGACGTCCCCGTGCCATCGAGCGACCGCCTCGAAGCAGATCTTCAAGATCCTTCAGATTGCTCTACCACTAACACAGTCAGCGAACTAACGAAAGAGCGACTAGCACTCAACAAGGACGCCGCCCTACTATTAAAAGCAGTAAAGCTGTTGCAGAAGGCTTCCGATGAAGACGATCCGCAGCTGCCGCCAGATGACTGGAGGCGAGCCTCGAGCTTGAAACAAGAAGTCCCAGTTTTGCGCACCGATCATGAACTCGACCTTCTGCATTTCGGCAACACGAACTTACCAAGCTTCACGAACTTGAGAATTCCATTGGAGATCGTCAATGAGGAGAATGATGGGGGCTTGGGATGGCCTGCGAAATATTACGCTTATCCAGCGCAGTGCGATGAGAATGCCAAAGCTGAAAAGCTAAGAGTTTCTGAGTATGACCTACGCTTCCTGCAGGATGCGGTGATAGACTCCTGGACTCTCCAAGACTCTGAGAAGATCAAAGAAGAAGGTCGGAGCTACAAACCTGTATGTACTGTGTAGCTCATGGAAACCTTTGCTAACTGATGCAGAATCCGGCCTGGCAGCTTCTTACGCCGCCATTGCTTCCACTAACGCCACCGTTGACGCCCTATGTGCCCGCTTCTCCCGGCAATCACCTTGAGCTGCTTTCTGAGACGTCGGATTCTGTAGAGGTTGAGTCAAAAACCCTCGAGGACAGTATCATGAAAACAGACGTTGTTGTGCATCCGGGCTCAGACGGGAGCGACGCAATACTATTTAACGATACCGATACATCGCAAACCTTCCGTCAATATTTCGAGGATCCATCTTCACCGCCTCCAAAGCGCAAGTTTGAGGATCTGAAAATCGAGGGTCTGTCAACGCCCCCAATTTTCTCCGAGACTCCGATGAAGAAGTTAAAATCAGTTTCCTTTTCCTTTCCCAGAACGCTGCACGAGTACATCCCCGAGCTACCTTCCCAGTATAATTTAGTTGACAATGTGCTCTGCTCGCAGGACAACTGTGTGGGCTTCTTTAGAGATGGGATCCAACCCCACTATGACGAAGCAATAAGAACGGTCGAGAACGAGAAGCTCTTGGAGGTCGACACAACATCACGTACAAATGTTCATATCGTCGACTTCTCACTACCTGTGGCGCCGTGGGATGAGTTCACTCGCAAGGAGGGAATGCATCCCCCTCCCGAAACTGAGTTGGACGCCCAGATGAAGTTTCTCGTCAAGGTGAAGCGGAATGATCTGAAGTCGGCTTCGTCCTGGCACGAAGTTACCAAACTAGAACGTGATATTCCTTGGATGCCCTTCTCGGGCCATTCAGGGAGCGTCAGCATCAGTGAAAAGCTTCATGGGGAAGATGAATTAGGCAAGATGATGGCCGAGTTCACAATGGGCGATATTGCTACAAGCTCAACCGACATCTGGAAGAAGGATGGCTTGACGATTCTGGAGGACGATGGTGATAGTGAAGATGGCAGGAGTTGAGGGGTGAAACAACATGGATGCGTTGGCTCGTAAGAGAAGTTTGAGGGTCAGAAGTGAAGAGATGAAAGAAGCAGCTCCAATTTCCCATCCGCCCGTCAGCCAACAGCACAAAATACATTTGGAAATAGTTCCGAGCTATCATTGGGGGAAACCTCGGACATCGCAGCCAAACCCGACCAAAGTGTCACCACTACTGCCAGAGCCAAAGGAGGCCGACAATAGTCTCATGTTTGGCGGCGTGCTCTCTGCATCAACAGCGCTGCACAAGTTCATGGAGATTTATAGCAAGCCGGTCAAAAAGGTAGCCGTAGAGAACAGCAGATCATCTAGTCTAAGTCAGCAATCGATCTCGCTTGCTGTAGCACTATCCTTTCGCACAGCGGGAGTACCTCATCACTTTCAAAAGGGGCACTCACATCCAATAGCATACGACACACATACGGAGATTGTAGCCACATTGCCAACTCCTTTGCCAAAGTTACCATCCATTCCAATCAGCCTGTTGCCATGCTCATTCATTATTTCTTCTGCGCTTCTACAACAACGCAGTCTCACGCGCGACATTCAGAAGCACTATCCCAGCGCCGTATTTATACAGCGCGATTTTACGTCGCCCCTCTCACTGGCACAAGAAGCTGACCTACAACTATCTCCTTCGACCGGCCTCACCTTCGTGACTCTCCAGCAACTGAAACAACGAGCACTCCCCGGTCAACGAGATCAATAACCCGTCAAGAAGAGAGTTTTGAAGCTCCAATGCCGATACGAGCGACTTGTGATTCTTGTAAGCGAAGTATTCAGCCGGGATATGGAAGAGGATGGCTCTAGTCGACCCGTAGATGACAGAGATAAAGAGGCAATCACGGCTTTTGAGCTCTTGACTTCAAAATTAGAAAGCGAGATCATCGTCAAGTATGTTAGAGGCGGGGAACTGGCTCTAGCGAGAACGACAATTGGAGCGATGGCGGCATGGGGATTGCCACACGGATCGAAGGATATTGGAAGTATTAAGCTGCTGCAAGATGAGACTTGTGTATTTCTTCTCAATCACCAATCGCGCCCTGTTTCATTTCTTCATCTTCCTACGTAACTAACGCAACGCAGTGGGAACTTTTCCTCCGCTGCGCCGGCTTCATCCCCTTCGCCGCCCAAGCCATCCTCGCTTCTCCCCAGACTGTATACTCCATCCCAATCGATTATAACTCTCCAGCCTCATCTGAATCAGCTACTACAACGCTCAGGGCCGGTGGTTTGCCGGCTTTCATTCTCATGTCGGCTGATGAGAGATTACGGAACTTGCAGGTGTTGACCGGTGGGGGCAAGATTTTGATGAGGGTGAACAAAGTACTTAAGCAGAAGTAGCCAAGCGCAGTTAATCGGTTTGCGGTTTGAGAGAAACATCGGGTTGGGGAGATGAGGACGTTTTGAGGACGATGTCCTGGAGGACGAAGGCGTAAAGTGATGGGAGAGAAAATTGCGAAGATATAGTAAATCGTGGACAGTAAGGTTTAGGAATCTCACTTTCTTCATGCGCTTCTTTTCTCGCTGCACCGCTTCCAAATACCATGTTCTCAAGAGTTTCTCTTACATCCTGTTATTCCTAACTCTTTTCAGCATCCACGCCATGCTTCTCAACCCTTCCAGACTGGCGGGCCCGGCGCCACATAAGCCAACAATCCACTTGCTGGCCACTCGTAGATATTTTCGGTAACCCATATACCGGGATCAGACAAATTGTAAGCTCCCGGAAACTTGACCAGCGGGCCAGGCGTCCCACCTCCTGACCCCACAACCTCAATCTGCGCACACGCTATGTAAAACTGCGTTGTGTTGAAGTTAGGACGCACGTACAAGTGTTCTACGCGTAGGAGGTAAAAGCCTGGCGGTGTGCTGGCGGGGATTGTGAAGTTCATCCCCATTTGGTCGCGGGTGAGCCAATTTGTGTCGTTCTTGGCCCCCAATAACCCAATCTTAAACCAATCTCCGTCGCCTGTATAGACATCTAGATCAGAAGTAGGTGACTTCGAGAGATATGCCTGTCCCGGCCCGTTGTGGTATATTATGTATGGCTCCATGGGCTCATCTGCGCTTCTTCCGACTACGAAGCCGACTTCTGACCCTGCAAGGATGGTCGCTGTCTTTGTTCCTGGGCCTGACGTCGCGGCGCCACGACCACATCTTATATTCGCGTCATAGATGTCGTAGTACGGCATGTACTGATCAAATACCGTCGGTGAGTCGGCTGCGTAGCCTTGGGTTAGGTTCCTACAGGATTGGTTAGTGTTGGTGGCGGGACGGGGGTGATCGCGTGGCGTACCGAACATATTCCCATTGGGAGGTAACGCTGTTGTTGAACATGAAACGATTGAATACATCTGTGACAGGGATTAGAATGGGGCATGCTTAGGTTAGATCGTATTCCGAACAGGAGACGAGTAGGAGGTGGTGGAATGGGAGGGAATGGGACGGGCCGATATGTAGGTACAGTAAGAAAATGTTCGCAGGGGCGACGAATAGGGTGAAAGGAGCGAGCGAATGGCATACAAGACGATAGGGAAGGGCATAGATACAGTGAGCAGTTACACCAGGGCTAACGTGCGCTATCAGGAATAGAAGCTTGGAACGCATGGCGACGGGCTTGAAGATGCCAAGTTGGGAATGAGAGGGACAAGGAGCGGCAGAGGAAGAGTTTTGGGACCGTGGCAGAGAGAATATGGAATGTGGGGTGCGGGGACGGGATGGATTGGGTGGATTGCATTTATCCGGGATGTAGATTGGACACCGCAGTGCTGGGCTCGAGAAGGAAGGAGGAGGAGATGAGATGGCCGGGGTTGAGAAACTAAGCATACTGTGATGTCTTTAATTGAGACTTTCGCCATCTGCATTGAAGCAGGTGTATAGGTTTTCCTCTGCCTTTCAGTCATCTTCTCGAAGTTCTGGCAAACACGAAAAAGACTGGAGTTGACGCGTTTTCCTACAAGCCCAGTGCTGTTCAGGCCGGTCTCCGAAGGAAATTATAAATAAATAAGAAAAATACGAGATTCGGAGTATTTTCATGCGGCCCTTGGGTTGGGTTCGACGTTGGAGACCCATGGGAAGATTTCTTCAAATCGCCACCCCATAGCACACCTCCGGGATCTAATGCTGCAAGAAGAGAAGATGAATTTAGCACGGTCCTAATTATCAATTCTTGCCAGGATGGGCTGACCTACCAAATGCTCGCTCGATAGCGACAGCATGCAGCCAAGACCCTTCTGGCTCAAGGCTCAATCTGGCTGCCTCGTCATTTCCATCTCAATTGAGAAACATCACTAGATACTTTCAGCTAGGGTTTAATTTAACCTTTCTAAAATAGCAAATATGCTGGAAGGTTTCTTCGATAAGTATCCCCCTGCCCAACAAGCGAACCCACTCCTGGACCATTCCGATGCAACCCCCCTGCACCGAATCCTGAGAAGGCGCTTAATCCTTCCCGTGGTTGGCTCACCGAGTGCAAGCTGTGCATGTGGCCTAGGTGAAAACGCAGTGAGCCAGGCACGTTCCCATGCCGATATTCTGCACAAACGGGACCTAAGAACGACCCTTTTGTACCTGCTTGTAAGTTTAGTGCAGTCGGCAGCCATGAGCGACGTTCTTATCTCGTGTTGCATGGTCGTCGTATTCAACAGATGTCTCAGCGTGGGAAGAAATTGATATAGGAGGTAATTCGCACCATTCATCCTTCTTGAGATCGTCAATCTTTTCCAACCCATCTTTCCATAATGTCTGAGCTTGAGAACCAATTCGTCTATCACGGACCCTGGGCGGACCGAGCGGAAGGTAATGTGTTGGGTAAAACCATCACTACCGACATCAGGACCGGCGCCTTCGTCATCGCTCTGCTTGCCATTCTTTCTGGCTTGGCAGCAGCGCATGTTTGGCATCTTGCAGCTTTTGCGATTCATTTGTTCCGCGGCGATGGCCGTCCCAAACACGTTCTATTCCGCCAACAACAAGCCATACTTCGCACGCTACCCTCTCCGGGCTCCTTGATAGCAGATTTGCTAAAGTTGACGTGGACATGGGGACCCAAGTATAGAACACCCCGAGTCTTGCTACAAACATTCTTACTGGTGGCTCTTGCAGCGGTGGCTGTTGGCATCACTTGGGCGTCCTCTATCTTCTCCTCTTATGTGGTTTCGACGGCAAATCTACAGGTGCTGGTTAGCAGTCCGCACTGCGGAGCTGTCAACTTGACTTTCGATACTTGGACTAATATTGGGATTGGATACCTGGCTGAAGTCGTTGCTGTGGCGGAGCCATTCGCTGAAGATTGCTACATGAATAACACTTTGGCCCTTCCGGCGCGGTGCGATGCCCGTAAGTGATATGCAGTTGCAAGAGACATATTGACTGTCTGATCACTAACGCTTTTAGTGATCAAACCAAAGAAGATATTCAACAAAGAGAAGGTTTCCTGTCCCTGGGATGCTTCCATGTGCGTGGGAGATGAGAATACTCCAGCCGTGCGCCTCGACTCGGGACTCATCGATCTGAACGAATTTGGCCTCAACCTCAAGAAGAAGGATCGCGTCCAATTCCGAAAAGTTACCACATGCTCCGTCTTGACTCTGGAGAATCGGACCAAAATCATCAATGCATCGGATTTCTCCGAATTGAACCGGGACCCTCTTCCTCAAGAGGTAATACTATCCTCCATATTCATTGCCAAAGTTACTAACACTCTTTAGGAACTTATGATGCTGTACTACGGCGATGTCATTTACTCTGACGTGATGAAAAATGCCACTTTCTTTCAACCTCTTATGGAATCCAATACCAGCACAATTTTCTCTTCTATCAGGTGAGTTCAGCTTCGTGGAAATCAATGCTAGCACTGCTGATTACTGTCCAGTGTTCAAAGCTCAGCTACCACGCCCGAGTGGAGAGACTATGGCAGTATTGATCCTTTGCCTGAAATGTACCGAGAAGATGCCGACTTAGCGCTGAAGATGGTGGTGAAGAACCTGGTAAGAATTCCTCCCGATACGGACCACTTCACAACTGCGATAGCTATCTCAACAAAAACATATATTTTCGATAGAACTCGGCTGATCTTATGCCCTCTCAGGTCATGTACAGACAGCCAGTCAATGATCCGCTGTTCGCGGCACATAAGGCTCATCAGACAGTTGACACACTCGGTGTGAATATCCCCCGGTATCTTTCGGACTCCCCTGCCACGGTTGTTGGCTGCGCCATGCAGGTATGTTGACACTACTTGCTTACTACTCGACATTTAGGCCAACTGACACTCATAAAGTACCAATTTTGCGTGGCCCAAGGAAATGGCCAGCCACACTGCACGGGTCTTACTGCACTGCCAGCAAATCCTACCAAAGAGAATTTCCCTACAGCAAACGAAGTTCAGCTCGCCGCTCTACAGGTACTAGTGACTTCAGGTGCCATGTTCGATGCCGGAACTTCGAAGACACTTGATGCCAGTAACGCCAATTGGGCGGGCGAGATCGAATCTCTACCCGACAACCAGTGGGAGACCGAAGTGGTACGCTGGGAGGCTGTTGCATGGGCTGGCCTCCAGACTCTGATCACGGACTACGCAATCGGCCCCAAACACCGCGATTCGAAAGCAGATTCATACGTGATACCCCCGACTAGCTCTGGGGAGAAGCAGCTTTGTCAATCGCAGAAGATGCAGAAAACTGGTGATTTTGTGTAAGTTTCATCTCCAAACCCGTCTCATGTTCTAGCTCTTCACTAACATATTTCAGAAACATCAATACATTCGGCTTCGCCTTCATCATCACCTTCGCATGCGTCGTCGCCATCGTCGACATCTTCCTCCTCAAATTCCTCGTCTTCATCAGCAAGTTCCGGCACGCCAGCGGCCTTGGCCCACGAATTGAGCGATGGATTCAGGATGGCGTTCTCCAGTTCCAGCGCCGAGCTTACGAAGCCCAGGGTAAGGGCAATTGGATAAATTTCGAGAAGGATATTCCTATGACGACAGACGGAGACACATTAACGGATCTGAAATTAGAGTCTGTGACTTTGACAATGGAGTCGCTTTTTGCTGATAAGATGGACTTGGATAGTAAGGAATTTAGGCTCAAGACTGCGAAAACTTGGGCTACGGAGGATACGGTTGTATGATTGTGGTCGGCCACCATATGAGCTCAAACAGCTGGCTGGAATTTGAGAAGAGTGGACGAATTTCTTAGACGTTATAAAAGCTAATAATGGTGTGTTCAGAGTACAGACACATTCCATTCTCATGTATATACTATTGTTATTACAATTCTCTAGAACTGGCGTCATCGCTGTCCAATATCGGGGACCAGCGTGTTCGAGAGGATAAACATCCATTCATGAACGAGATTTAGACAATACTTTGAACCTGTGTTGGGAGAAAGTTAAATCTATAATTAGGGAACGAAACTTTGTAGAACTTCGAGTCGCCACAATGAAGCAAACAATGACGCTAGTGTACGTAAGCACGCCTTAACACAACCTCGCATGGTCTGACCATCCTCCTTCCACCAACAACGAACTTGCATGATCTTGATTCACATCACTCTGAATTTCAGTTAATTTTGGTGAGTCTATTGGTTTCCCTAAAGTTAAATGCGAATACCATTGGACCCTGAGCTCTTCGACCCTACCTTCACTCCACTCGAAACCTTCTCAGTGAAATCCAAGGAGTACAGCAACTAACAATACCATAGCTTCAAGATAGAATCTCTCAATTTCTTGGTTCCAGCCTCTTTTTTGTGTTCTTAATTATCTCTCTACAGTATTCTCACTCACCATGACCCTTAAACTTGAACCGTACTACAACCTGGGGACATATCGTCGAAACGTCAGTACCGACAATTCTGAGGTACAGACCTGGTTCGATCGAGGATTCATTTGGAGTTATGCTTTCCATCACGAAGAGTCAGCAAGGTGCTTTGAGAAGGCCATTTCTGGAGATCCGCAATGTGCAATGGCATATTGGGGCCTCGCGTACGCCTTGGGGCCCAATTACAACAAACCCTGGGAGCTTTTTGACGAGAAAGAGTTGAAAAATACCTTGGATCGTATTCGCACTGCGAATAAAGAAGCTGAGAAGAACGCCCCCGGAGCAACGGATGCAGAAAAGGCACTCATCCATGCGATACAAGCCCGTGTTCCCAAAAGTCTCGACGACATTGCATTCCGTGCCTGCAATGAAGCATATGCAGAAGCTATGACTGCAGTATACAACCAATTCCCTACCGATCTCGACGTCGCGAGTCTGTACGCAGATGCGCTGATGAATCTGTCTGCCTGGGACCTCTGGGATCTTCGCACGGGAGAGCCAACTCCGGGCTCACGCTCTCTCGAAGCAAAGGCAGTCCTCGAAAAAGGTCTGACCCAGAAAGATGCGTACAGCCATCCTGGTCTCCTCCATTTGTACGTTCATCTAATGGAGATGTCCAAGACACCTGAAGCTGCCCTCGTTGCTGCAGACCATCTTCGCAATCTCTGTCCTGATGCGGGGCATCTAGTACACATGCCTTCACATCTCGACATTCTTATTGGTGATTACCGGCGTGCTATCGCATCGAACACGGATGCATGTATTGCAGATGAGAAATATCTGAGCCACAGAGGTGGAGCGAATTTCTACACTTTCTACAGACTGCACAACTATCACACTCTGATCTACGCTGCCATGTTCGCTGGGCAGTATAAGGTTGCCATTGACGCGGTCACCCGATTGGAAGCATCTATTCCTGAGCTTATCCTGCGAATCGATGACCCACCCATGGCCGATTTCTTCGAGAACTTTGTGTCGGTGCGAATTCACGTCTTGGTCCGTTTTGGGCGCTGGAAGGAGATCCTCGAACTAAAGTTCCCGAATGACAAGCACCTATATTGTGTCACACAGGCTATGTTTCACTACGGCAGAGGAATAGCATTTGCAGCGACAGGAGAAGTCGAGAAAGCGCAAATGGAAAAGGATTTGCTAAGCGAAGCGGTTGACTTAGTGTCTCCCACTCGGATTTCTGGAGATTTCCCGAACAAAGCTCATGTCGTCCTTCAAGTCGGCAAGGCGATGCTAGATGGCGAACTCGAATATCGGAAAGGCAACTACGAGCAGGCCTTCGAACATCTCCGAACCGCAATCGACCGCGACGACAACCTCGTGTACGGCGAGCCGTGGCCATGGATGATGCCAACGCGGCATGCATATGCCGCGCTTTTGATGGAGCAGGGACATGTGGAAGAGGCCGCCAAAGAGTATGCAGCGGATCTAGGCTTCGACGATACTTTGCCACGAGCTCGCCAGCATCCAAATAATGTGTGGGCTTTGCATGGCTACCACGAGTGTCTTGTCAAGTTGGGACGTACGGAGGAGGCTATCATTGTGCGTCAGCAGTTGACATTGGCTGAAGCTGTGGCAGATATTCCAGTGAAAGCATCGTGCTACTGCCGTGGCGCTGGCTCTGGTGCTTGAACTTGGTGGTTAGTTGGTTATAGTGGCCCCAAGACATCAATTTTCACCTTCCAGGACTGATAAAATGGCCCCAAAGGGCCAAAGGGCTGCGCCATTAATTCGGATTCATACCAAACACGTTACTTCCCTAAGCCTCATGTGTAGTGCCTTTGGTGTGGCCGGAGATCTTGCTACCCTTTTATGTCCAAAAAAAGGAGGGTTAGGATATTACCCAAGACCAAATTGCGAATCCACTCGACGCGAAGATGCCGGCCGATAAGTGTGAATGAGGAAAATACTTGCTCAAACTTAGGTACTAGCGTGGGTTCGAGCTATATTTGTTCCTCGTCATCTCTTCAATCTGCATGTTTTCCAAGATTTCCCTCTCCTTCGTACTACTGTTTAAAGAAGGGACTACTTCTTTTTCACTTCTTGTGGGCATATTGTCGTCGGCGTTTCCCTCCTCAAGAACTCCGTTTGGTGCCTTGGTCGATTTTTCTTCGCTGCCGGTTTGAGCGATCTCTTTCGTAGGTACAAGATCACCATGATACGGCTTTTTCACGTTCTCGATGGCGTTCTTATCAGCTTCCAAATTCCACTTGCACGATCTACAGTAGAGTTCTCCTTCTCAATCTCAGAGAGCTTCCCAAATACTGTAACTCCCTCTTATCAGCAAAAAAACAGTGTCTTCCATTCCACGCCACCGTCCTTTTCTTCCCTCCTCATATGCCGTTGGTTAGCCATCATCCGCCCGTCACGGCGTGTTATCTCTGGTACGACAAATGCTGTATCAGAGCGGAGGGCTTCACGCAGCAAGAAATAACTTTTTGGTGAGGGACAGTATCAAACAGAGGGGGTATGCGATCCTGTAGATCGATCGGTATGAGGAGGATTATCTGATTCCGGTGCCGAACGTCAAGGCCAAAGGGATCTCGACTGGGACGCCGTATCTGGAGTTGACGGGGGTGTACTCGATCATTTCCTCCACAGTATATGTCTCGGAAGTCGTCTTCGGAGACCGATGGCTCGGTCTTAACGTCGCACGTCTCTACTGCCCCTCTGGTATTTGGGCCATCGATGCTCTACGTATCATTCTACGATCCTTCCGCCGTACACACGTCCTGCGAAGCATTTTGCAAGTCAACCACTTCAGGGCTAACAATGCTCTCTGCTCTGTATTTTCTGCAAGTGTTGGCGCAACGAACAAAGATGGATGTTCGGCCAAATACTGTGGTAGCTATATAGTGGAATGTTCACCTAGGAAGGAGATAGCGCTCTGATGTTGGAAAGGTCGCCTTGGGTGGTAGCGATGGAGGCTAAGAACTCTCGAAGGGTGGGTCGGTTGAAGGCGATGGATGCGGACTCAGACAGAGCGTTTCGCTTTTCTTCTTTTGAGATGAAGATAGGCGTTCGACCATGATTGCTGTTTCCCAAGCTATCAATGAAACAAAAAGCCTCCATCGAAGGCGTGCCAAGCTTGTGATTGTCAAAAGTCAATGACGTCGAGATATACCAAGAAGCTAATGTTCGTTCAGGAATAGTAATCTATACTAGGACTTCATAGCACCTTATGGAGACCACAATAGTATTTTAAAGACCAAGTCTGATTCATTTACTCTTTCTCCAAAATTACCAACTAGAATATCTTAATCAAACCCATCCCCTGCATCCCACACGTGGCCCATCTCTCCGAAACCCGTCCGCCAGGCTAGCGGGCCCTTGGCAACCATAACCATATCCATCGTAGTCCCTTGGCCGCATGGGTTATAACAGGCCCGACTGATGATAACGGCCAACATCTCCATCCTTCGACATTTTCTTACATAAAAATGCAAGATCACAACCGTTAATTCTATCTCTCAGCACTGAAATCGGCGGCCACAATGACGACTGGGCTGCTCCGCCAAGCGCCGAATGCTTCCGGGCTTAGAGATAACGATTATGGGAGTGGGTTAGACTTTTACTTTGTGACCAGAGATTGACGCTTGGAGGGAAAGGTACCGCGCATATAAAGGGTGGTGGGGAGGACGAGGGATGGGTAGCTGCAGCTTTTTTCTCTTTTGGATTTATCAGCTGCTATGCTCTTTGGAAAGATGTTGTTCTCAACCATGCACGTGTTGGCACTTTCATTCACTGGACTCGCCTTGGCGGTACCCATCGATCCAGCGCCTCTAGATGTAGTCGCCACTCATGAGTTCCCTCATCTCACCATTCGCCAGGACATTCAAACGCCTATCAATGCGTCCCTTCCAAATGTTACAATCTATGCAACAGGTGGTACAATCGCAAGCCAGGGTACCACTAATACACAAACCGTAGGTTACCAAGTCGGTCTTGGAGTCCAACAACTCGTCGATGCCGTCCCCGAGATCTTGAATATCTCGAACATCAACGGCTACCAAATCTCCAACGTCGATTCCGGATCCATCAACGAGACAATTTTGCTAAAGCTGGCGCACATGATCAACAAGGAGCTGGCGAAACCTGAGATTTCCGGCGTCGTAATTACCCATGGAACCGACACCCTTGAAGAAACGGCGTTCTTCTTGGAATCGACTGTCAACTCCTCGAAACCAGTCGTCGTCGTCGGAGCAATGCGCCCCGCCACCGCTCTCTCCGCCGACGGACCTCTCAATCTGCTCCAAGCTGTGACTTTGGCCGTTTCTGAGAACGCGAAAGATAGAGGCGTCATGATTACTCTGAATGAGTAAGTCCCAAACCACCACCCCCATCAAACATGATCAAATGCTGACGAAGGTAGTCGCATCGGCGGAGCCACTTACACCACTAAAAACAATGCCAACACCCTCGACACCTTCTTCTCGACCGAAGCAGGCCAACTCGGCGTCTTCATCAACCAAGTGCCCTACTTCTTCTATGCGCCTGCGGCCCCCATTGGCCGCGTCGTCTTCAACGTATCAACGTTCACCGACCTCGCACAAGTCAACATCCTCTACGCGTACCAGGACATGGATACCGCGGTCTTCAACGCTTCCTATGCCGCTGGTGCACAGGGCATTGTTTATGCTGGTGTCGGTGCCGGCGGCATGAGCAGAGTCGCGAATTTGGCGGCTCAAGAATTGTATAACGCGACTGGAATCCCGATTGTGGCGAGCCATAGGAGTAGTGATGGGTTTGTACCGAGCAGTGAGACGGATTTTACTATAGCAGCGGGCTTCTACAATCCACAGAAAGCGAGGGTGTTGGTCCAATTGGCGTTAACGGCAGGGTATACTACGGAGGAGATCCGGGAGGTATTTGCGAAGAGCTATCCCATGCCTTAGGTGGTTTGTGAGGGGATCAGTAATATATAACCTGCATGCTGCCACGTTCAACACGAATAACATGAGTGATGCACCAAATACAGGCAGGAAGCAAAAAGATCAACTCTGCCATACTAAGTCCCAATGGACCTGTTAGTAGTGCTTTTGCGCCCTCCTTAATATGCTCCTAGAGACTCTCCTATTTCTCTCCTCGTACATAGAAACTTGTAGAACAGCCTGCTGACGAGAATCGTGCATATAGAAGAGGCCACTTAATAATAGGGCTGATAATTCTTCTGTGAAGTGTAACCTGTAGGCTCGGTGGAGATGGGGTAAGATGACAAATGCCGGGAAATCAACTTTAGTAACTTGTTAGACCAGTCCACTTTGGGACAACATGGACAATAAGGCGCGAGGAAAACTATGAAGTATAAAAACACTGCAAATAGGACAGGCTTTCCGTAGCCATAAGTTCTCGATATTCCACTTCACATCTTACCCTCGTAGCACATCTTACTCACTCGAATCCTTCTTCCGACACCATGTGTCAACCATCTGCCTTCGCACACTCAAACGCCGATGCCCAACCACCAGTCCCAGGAACAGAGGTCTTCGTCCCATCCAGCGACGTTGCAAAGAGCGCATACAAGCACGCATCCTCTCTTCTCTCCCCAGCGATCCTGAACCATAGCATCCGCGTCTACCTCTACGCCAAGATCATTGCCGAGACATCAAACTCAATCTACGCCAAAGGAGATAAACACGACCTCCTCTTCACAGCTTGCTTGTTCCACGACATCGGCACCACGAATGAATATAACGGTGCGCAACGTTTCGAAATCGAGGGCGGCGATGCAGCAGTCAAGCATCTGACAGGGCTGGGCGTGTCGGATGCGTATGCGCATGAGGTGTGGATGGCAATTGCGTTGCATACATCTGCTGGCATTGCAGAGAGAATCAACGAGTTGACGGCGATCTTGCGTGAGGCTGTGCTGTTTGATTTTGGGAGGAACCAGGGACACGCTGAAGAATTGGCGAAGAGTCGGGGGAGCTTCGAGGAGCAATTTGCGCGACAAGGGATCGAAAAGGTGTTAGGTGATGCGATCGTGGAGCAAGCTGTAAAGAGGCCTGAGAAGGCGCCCTCAGGTTCGTGGCCGGGCGGTTTGTATCGGGCGCATTTGGCTGAACCGGAGTGGGATGGGGTCAATAAGGCGTTTTGAGCCTTGGGCAAGCTCCAGGACATGCGGACACTGTTGGACGGTTTTGTCGAGGTAAATCGGGAATTTTACATTGTTGAAATTAATACACTCCATTCGTTTTCGTACATAGACGCTTATGGTCCCATCTATAATGTCAGTGACATTCCAGTCCATGGACTATTTTTCATCGCCCGCTTTTTCGGGCAATATTCCTGCTGCGTGACTTACATTCACATCATTATCATGACGCATTGACCGAAACTCCAATCTATCTTTCTCCCTCTTTTACGAGGTCCGTATCAGTTCCCGTCACTCCGCTCTAGAAAGTCCGGATCGACGTCTATCTTATGCTCGAACTTGGTCCACCACGCCTGGAAAGCTTTGAGCGGTACCGTATCCCCCGTTCCCCAGCTTGTGAGGAAGTCGTAGCAATTTTTTATGATCCTTTGCGCAAGAACTTTTGTTGTAGCAGCATTCTGTCCCCGTCGAATAACCTCCAATCCCGTTGTCGGTATAGCGGCCGCAGCAGCTTCCTGTGCCTTCTTCTGCTCTAGATTTGCAGCGACCTGCGCAGCTGGTTCCACCGAGATGCCCAATGCTAAGTTGTGGACAGCACCGCCCGCTGGTGCAGCTGCCCCTTCGTCGACCATGGCATCATCATCGCCTAGTCCTCCCCCAGCAGGGCCGCCTGCTTTGTTGTTCACTTTGAAGATGGCACTTGGCTTCTCGTTCGCAATCGCACCAAGAAGCTTGAATTCGGCAGATCCTGGCAATTGCGCATAAACCGCCGCCGCAGTGCCATCGGGTAGTGCAGTTCCCGGCAATAAGAAGACCACGATGTGTGAGAATGAAGGTGCCGAGGGGATCGTGAAGGCAAATTGCGTCTGTGAGATTGCTTGCGGTTCCGCGAGGATCGGTCGGCCTGATATGATAACACCGAACATATTGGCTAGCGGTCGGGAAGTAGGGGATCCGTGGAAGGTATCGTGGAAGTGGAATGTGGCATTGGAGTGGAATTGAGGGAGCGCGAGCTGTGTTTATGAGAGCGCAAGTGGGATGTTTCTGGCGAGTTCGAGTGACTTCCGTCATTTGACATTAGAATGCGGCCACCGCTTTCCTAAATGGGAATTCTGCCGCTGACACCAGCGAACCACACATCTAACCTCATACACACCCAAGCCTATCACACAGTCCTTCATTAGATGCTCCTGCGACATGATCTCTTTTAACAAACTCCTTGGAAAGTGCGGATCCAGGTGGCTACCGACAGTGATCCGGTTCGGAACTCTGACCAGCACGTTCACTAGACTGCTCCGACCGTACGCGATTTCATCTATTAGGCCTCCTAACAAGATCCCGCCAGCGGAAAAAAAAAAGAGAAAAAAAAAGTTTCTCCCTCAGCAGTGCCGACCATTTCTACCGTCCCTCGTGACCTTCCTCAACGTGCGTAGTTCCAACAAGCCTCACCCAGTCTCTTGAAGGAGTCCTCAATCCGCCCCAAAGTAGGCTAACTCCTTCACCTTCCTCTAAAGTGCGCGCGTCCAATCTCCAACGGGTTGATCAGATGTCTTTTTGTTTCCCGTCCGATTCCATTTTTTTAACCCATGTCATCCATGTCAGCAGTGTAAATGAAATTGCATGTGCGCAAGGGGATTTAGCCTACGATATCGCGTATCCAAGGCCCACATCCTTAGAAATCCCGGGAATAGAGAGGGACGATGCAATATCGACATTGCGGGGAGAATTCGTATAGAGCTAAGGCTAAGAAGGGAAGTCGGAAATACAAATACTTGGGGGTCGTATTTTGAAGGATTAATTGGACTGGCTTCCGTATAGAGATGGAGTAAGTAGAAGAAGCCGAGTCGGATGATGCTGTGGAATGTGTTTATAACCTGCATCACTGTTCCATTTTCTCGGAAAGAGATCCTTTTACTTCACAGCAGATCTTTTTTTTACTAGTAAATTAGTGGTCAATTGAGCACTAGACACATTTCTTTCCATCATGTACTCATCACATGTTATCGTCTCTTTCCTGTCACTAGCAATCTCCATCAATGCCAGCCCCGTTGAAGTGCAAAAGGTTCAGCACCGACAAGTGCAGTGGAATCCCTTCAGTCCGTGCAGTAGTTGCTTCCGATCGAGTTGGTCTCAGGGCCCAGGTACATCCTCTTCCACGCCTTCTCAACCTGTACTGACAGAATCCAGAGTGCACGACAGATCCCACTCTTCAGAAAACAATCAGCCGCGTTCTAAACCCGTACGTTTCCACCGCTGAGCACTCAGTGTGCCTTTCTATGGTCTACATGTACTGAATATTCCTACAGCCCTGCCTCTGAAACATCTACATACACCCCAACACAATGGTGCACCGACTATCTCCGGCAAACCGACTGGAGCACCTCGTACACGACGGCCTCTCTCACCTCAACCTACACAAACTGGACAATAACACACCTCTTCGTAACCAAAACCGACCTCAGCCACCCGACATCCACACGCCTTTGTCCTCTTTCCTCCTCGGGTATGGAATGCGGCTACGACAGCCAGACCGTTGCGCCCATCGAGCAGGGCGAAGACTGGAACATCGAACATGCAATCCCGCCCACGGAATGCCAACAAGTGTGCCTCGAGCATACGTTGTGCAAGGCCTATAGGGTCGATGGAAGCGATGCTCAAGGGTGGAGCTGCGAGATTTTCAATGTGGGACTGGGGAAGAATGCGTCGAATGTCATTCATCCGACCCCAAGCGGGACGCAGTGGTGGGATAGGAATTGTCAGGCACATGTTTTTGTGAGTTCCGGCATCACGGTTGGGAGACGCGTGGACTTCAACTGACGGAAATATACAGGATGCCTGCAAAACCGGCGCTGCCTCTCTTCCCAAGGCAGCACCCTTCACGCCCACGCCCGCGGTAGCACCCCTGCCCATCATCACCCAGGCCCCGCCTGCTCCTCCCCATGCCCTCGCAAAGCGAGATGCGCCCCTCCCGCCCTACATGTCGGATCTCAGCTACTTCTGGTCGGGCGTGTACCTCACGCCAGCGTGTAGCTGCATCATAACATCTGCGCTGCCCGCGACGTTAAAGACAAGCACGGTTGTGGTTACGAAGTGGATTGCTAGTACGACGGTGTATACGACTTATGAGGACTGGTTCACAGTGACCACAACGCCGAGAAGTACGACGATATACACAAGCGTGAATTAGCGTAAGACGGATGAGGATGGGGCAATTGTAGATTAGCAGTGCTGAGACTGAGATACTAAAAATATTATCATCCAGGCCATACACGGTGGTTCGCAACTCTGTCTGCATATCGATTGTTCTTAGTCGCCATGAACATGCTTCATGAATTCCCTCTTTGTTAGAAGATAGGCGGAGCGGGTTGTTCAAAGACTGAGACGAATAAGACATATTTCACACGCCTACAACAGAACAACTACAGAATAAAGAAAGCATTGTATCACACTCCACCATTCTAGAACCGCCACGAACTCTAATGGTATAGTGCACCAACCAGCCTCCTTCTTTACGGACTCAACCTCTCAACCTTCCACTCCCCTTCCTCCCCTTGCCCTTCCACCTTCGAATACCTAAACCGATCATGCAACCTACTCTCCCTCCCCTGCCAAAACTCAACCCTCTCAGGCAGCACCCGCAAGCCCCCCCAAAACTCCGGCACTGGAATTCTCTCTTCGCCTTCAAACCTCCTCTTTACCTCCTCGACCCTCTCTTCCAACTCCTCCCTGCCGTTCAAGACCTTACTCTGCTCGCTCGCCCACGCGCCAACCCGACTCCCCCTCGCCCTCGTATCAAAATAAACCTGACTCTCTTCATCGCTCAAGCGTTCCGTGGTCCCCTCAACACGAACCTGGCGCTCCATCTCCTTCCACCAAAACGTGAGCGCCGCATGCGGATTTGTGCGTAGATCCCCCGCCTTCCTACTCGTCTCCCAATTTGAATACACCACGAACCCGCGCTCATCCAACTCCTTTAGGAACACGATCCTTGCGCTCACCCGTCCACTCGGTAATTCGGCCGTCGCCAGCGTCACAGTCTCAGGCTGGTACACATGTGCTTCTTGGGCGGCAGAAAACCAAACGTGGAATTGCGTGAGGGGGTCAGGGGATAGATCGGAGAGGTTGAGGACGCCTTGTTCGTATTGCACGGCTTTGGTTGGGTCGGTCGAGCCGCCTGTGGGCGCGAAGATGAGCTTCGAGGGCGTCGAGGTGCCCGTCGAGGTGCCCGTCGAGGGTTTAGAGAGTTGATCGGGCGAGACGTTGTAGTTTTTGGCGGCGTTTTTAGCAGAATACAACATGGTGAAGGCGCGGTGGTGGGTGAGGATCGCCGGCCGATATGTTATATGGAGGGGGTGATTTAGTTGGAGCCGATTCGTGGCTTTGCGTACGGTCGGTCGGAGTATTTTGACTGCTGAGTGTATCAGCATAGATGATGGTGCTTCAATTGCTCTTGTAGTAGCGCAATATATAGCGGTTTGAAGCTAACAATTGCGTAAAAAACTGAAAGTGTTGTGTGATGGAGGGGCAAACAAACAGGCGATCTTCGTGAAGTGGGGTGATGTAATGAGCTTTATTTAGCGCTACTCGAACCGCAATGAAAGGTCACTCAGAGTCACGAGCTTCCAAGCTTCGAGGCTTAGTTCTAAAATAGAATCGTCAAAAATATACGTATATGTATATAAAAAAAAGGGTTACCGATATTAGACGCTCTGCCGGTCTGGATCAACCAACGACCCAGAAGCTAGTTCTGACAGAGAAAGTAGAGTTCGGAGATCGAGGCATTAATACACATCTTGAAGCGAAGCCCATCATATCTCCGTATTCCCATCGACATCCAGAAGATGGACTTGAAGACATTCCTGGTCAACCCATCCCATGATACCCAGGTCGAACCGACATTGAGAGACAGAAATGCAAGATGATTACCACGGTCCATGATGACATCAGACTTCCCAAAGAAAGAGCCGGCAGATACAAGCAAAAAAACTCAGGAAGAAAAATAACTCAGGAAGAAAAAAGGCTCAAAAAGAAAAAAAGCTCGGGAAGAGAAACCGAAGAAAAAAAGAAACTATGAGACAGTTGATGGCACTGTTCCCGTTTTGAGTCCGAAAATGGCAATCACCAAGAAAGATCCCAACGCCGAAGACCAGTTGTCTCATGTCGTAACAAAGTATTCGCATCCTGGTTTATAGATCCGGATCCCATAATCGTCATAATTACCAAGACATATATCATATTCATAAATCGTAGATCCCTTACATGTTGCGGTAGTAGAAAGTTGGTTGAAAGTTGGTAGAGTTTATCGCGAGTATGGTTTGTTCATCAAGGCAATCTCGCGTGCAATGGTAGCCCATTCGAGTTCTCGGCGTAGAGGTTCGTTATGTCGCTGGCGCTGATACTCTTCCCATTTGAGAAGTTCATATCTGGAACATGTTAGGAAGCGTTGTAGATGGGAGCTTGAATAGGTACTTACGTAAAGCGGAGGTGAGGCTGAATGATGACGTTGAGACGTCGTGCGCGAACGAAGCAACTAGATGTCCATGTTAGTTGGAGCGCCATGTGTGGTCGATTGTGCAGCACTTACTAGGCACGGGGGAAGGAAAGACCCAGTTCGTTCATAACTTCTGCAATACAGATAGTCGCTGAACGAGAAACACCAACACGGCAGTGTACTAGCGTGGCCCCTCCATCAAGCTTTCCGGCTTCTACTGGTGGTCAGTTCCGGCAAGCGCAATAGTCCGCGAGCACCGTTACTTACCAATGAACTTCAAACACCGGTCAAACTCATCCCAAAGAGGGTCAACACCATTATCTTGGACCCGATCCACCGCCAAGAGGTTCTCGGAAGGCCACTGGAGCTGCCGCTTTGTATCTTCGGACCAGGTAAGCATCTCTCCAACGCTGAGGATGCGAGTGATGCCGAGTTCGCGAAGCAGCTCCGGGTTGTTCGCATGAGGCAAATTGCCAAGATACATGTAGGGAAGGATCCTACTTGGCAAGCTTCCATCAATACGTGACAGCCATTGCGGCTCGTAGATGCGGATCACGTCCCTGTTCCATCTTGGAGATTCCTGGAGGATGCGAGGCTGGATTTGAGTTAGAAGGGCCACATCGGTTGGATATGCGAAGAAGTTGCGTCCTTTCTCTCGATGCAGCTTCACCCAGGCCTCATGTGCAGGCAGGCCTTCAGCGTACATGAAGTAAGCCAAGCCGAGAAGAGATGTCTCGGTATAGCCATCAGTGCAGTGAATCAAGAACTTTTTAGGCTTCTCCATGTTGTCCAGCTCAATCGGCTCTTCGTTGCTCTTTCTCCGTCTAGTCTTCTTAACCTCATGAGGGTTCGCTTGTTCGAATATCCATTTGCAAGTCTCCATGAGCCCGTCAACTTCAGCGTGAGACCACGATGGAGGCATAATGCTTCCAGACGATGGAAATTCCATATGAAGGGGACGGTGGTCAGCTTTCTCTAGCGTGGTGCGGAAATTTTTCAAAAACCGCGAGTCGGGGACATGAGCAACATCGCTTGCTTCGATGAGGACGTCAAATGCATGTTCGCTAGAAGAATCGCACCCTAGAGTTGGGTCAGGAGTGGGCCCCATGAAAACATTGGCGCTAATCTCGGAAGCCTTCGACATGGCACACATTTCGTAACGCTCCCAGTAAACTGCTAAGGAGTTAGTCGTGCAAACCTCCCAAGAAAGTAATCAATCGACGCAATCATCAGGATCGCAGAACATACAGAAGTCCACAACACTACCCGTCATACTCCCTGTCGAATCCACCGCAACCAAGTCAGGATAATGTTTTTGCACATGACCGAAGGGATCTAGCTCCTGTTAGTATCTAAGATAAGGTCGGATCTAAATCTGGCGGTCATTCCACTCACCAGATAGCATGAAGGTGTTGAATAAGAACTGCGGGAGTCCATTTTTAGCCTCGTACTGCCGTTGGGCTTCGGAGATTCGCTTTGCAAGAGCAATGGTATCATTTGGATGCGTCTTCTCATCCCCGTAGACAATGATGTCTGAGACCATCGCCAGCTTACAGGCTTGGATTTGAAAGTTGCGAACCGAGAACCCATCTTTAGGATCACACTCAAGAAACGTGCTTGAGCCGTCCGTGGTTGATGCCAGCAATTCCTCTGGAGCAATAGCGCCTTTTAGTTTCGACGATGACAGATCCCCACCAGTCTTGACAAGGGTGATGCTACGGATGCATTTAGGAATCTTGCGGACGCTCTTTCGCCGAGACACAAAGAAGGCGAGCTGGATCTGGTTATCGGCGTGCAGCCCATGCAGCCACGGAAACACTTGTTCAGGATTCGGAAGGGCCTGAGTCGACATGTGCTCAATTGCCTGTGCCATCCTCTGCGCATTGATCGTGTAGATGGGCGGGTTTTGCGAGAACTCGGTGCAGTACGTGGTCGGCGGGTGGGTGATGGACGACGTCTCAATGATGCTGTCTTTGGATGGTGGCGAGGCAGGAGGGGTCTCCAAGCCACGGGCGGGTACTGGGCCTGGCGAGCATACTGGTATGTGCTTGTTTGGAATTGCGGCTGGAGTTCCACGAGACGAGGTGTTGAGCGTAAGGTGTGGCGGGGGGGTCGACGAGCGACCGGGCATGGGAGGTGCCCGCGCGACGACTGCTGCCATGGTAAACGGTGTTTACGCAGAACTGGCGGGCAATCGAAGGTACGCAACGTGAACTGGTGCAATTCGCAGAGGAAGGAGTGGGTCAGGGAGACTGGGCAAGTGCGTCCCAAGGACTCGAGCAGAAGGATGAGGCAAAGCAACCTTCCCAACGAGCAGCAGTCCGGCGGTGGCTGTCTACCAACGTCCAAGTAGAGAAGGATTGATGGGCCGGTCGCAGAAGAGCGATTGGCTCGTTGCGGGGTCCTGCGCGGCACGGCGGGGTTGGGGTGATGGTGGTGAGAGCTGCTGTGAGCGATTGATGAGTATGGCAACAAAACATTAGGGCCGTGGAGTGATATCTCACCAGGTTGCCGTCGAGCCTGACCCGGCATTAATTGTTTCAACAATGATGCTGAGTTGATCAGCAGCACGCGAGCGTTTGAGAAAGGGCACTCGAGGGCTTGGACCCTATTGGGAAGTCGCGGTTTCAAAGAGCGGCGACGAGTGCGGCCGTGGCGCGCGAGCAGAACATGGCGAAGTGATGGATGAGGTGAAGGGAGGGATGGTGGATGAGAGTGGAATGGTCTGGTCTGGGGAGGGAAGAGAGAAGAATCCGGAGGGGCGTAGGAGATGAAGGCGTGCGGTGATGCAGTGATACAGAACGGCGGCGGAATGCTGTGGATTGGTGGTAACCCCCCGCCTGTGGCTATCAGCGTCCAGGACCCCCAGTGCGTTTAGAACAAAAGGCGCCGTTTGTTCAGGCCGTCCGGTTCGTGCTGCTGCAAGCCCGCATATGCACGTCTTCCTGGCGGCGGCGTGCGGTTGGATGAAAGCCATGCTGAGAACCACATACTGCAAAAATAGCCAATTCTGCTAGCCGGCAAGCGCTCGACGACGGCGCAGCTTATCGCCTTATCGATCGCTGGCTGGCGATGCAACGACTCAGGCCTGAGAGGGAGAGGGGCACGCTCCAGCACCACACGTCGTCCGTACCACGGCGGGCCTTGAGCGCACGCACCCGACGTCAACGGCCCGTTCACAGCGCCGTTACCACTACCGACCCTTGGTAGGCAGCCGACCCACCACGATGCGAACCAGGCATGCATTCTGGTGGTAGCGGGAGGCCAGTCGGATGCGCAGCCAGACACTCGAGGCGTGGCTTACCCCACATTCGACTTGGCCCTCGCGCCCAGCCAGAGCCCACGTCGTCGATCCTCATCAACAATGTCCCCCGCTAAGCGTTGCGCCGTGAGCCCTCGCCCAAGAACAATTGCACGTTATTCGTCTCACACGTCTCAGGTGCTTGCGTACGTGTCTCTTCCTCCGCGTCCAACAAAGAAGAAACGCTTCAATGGGCACCCCGCATCCTACCATTGCCCATTGTGCGCACGCAGCAAGCGTCCGATATTGCGACATGGGACGCCAGGTGCGGCATGATGCCGATGTTGCCAACTGCCAGATGGTCAGTGCCCCCCGTCGATTCCGGGGACCTCGCTAGATTAATATGCGACACCTCGCCTTGATGCGCTGCTTCCCGGCCCATTGATGGTGCCCGCCTGAAAGAGGGGATGCGTTCTTACGATGAATGCTTTCTTCACTGCATGTCAGCCATCCGGAGAGCAACTCCCGAAGTCAGAGTACGCAATTAGGGCTATGGAAAGCCATCTTCTGCCTAAACACGGAATGTTGAAATTGTGCCAACAGTTTTTGCTATTCCGCTGCATGCACCTTTACGGCAGTATATATCGTGATCGGCCCATGACGGCGAGATGCAAATTTCGAAACTGGGGAAGATGAAACCAAGTATCTTTTCCACAAACTCCAAACTGTACCCCGGACGTCCATAATACTCCGTTCCCATATCACTCGTTGCTTAAGAAAAGAAAAAAATCAACTCCATCCGCTTGTGCCCAGCGCAAGGCACCAGGGTATCCTCTAACGGAGCTTGGGAGAGTTCCTATGCGTCCGCATCAGCGCGCGAATTCAGAAGCTCGTCCACATGTGACCGTTGCACTGCCAACTTGTTGTCCCCTTCTTGCTCTTTCAACAATACAGCGAGTACCTCGATGGGAGGCTCCAGATCAAGCCGATGGGCCCGCTTCCAGCGTTTCAGACGAGCGATCCCGGTGCAGGGCTTTACAACGTTCACGTCAGCAGAGTATTCATAGCCACACGTTTATGAAATGTTTGTTGGGAATGCCTGTGCTTACCCCATACTGCCCGCTCATATCGAACTCGCGCAGAATCTTTTCGTGCAGACTCAGATCCTTCTGGTGTACCCTCAGTTTCTCCGACTTTCCCCCTCCCGCCATCCAGTACTTCTTGATCGTAGCATCTGTGATTTTCCGAGCGGCATCTTCTTCTGGCGTGGGGGCGACCTTCTGTGCTGCGACTTCCTGCTCGGTCTGCTCGATGATGGCAGCTTCGACGGTTGTGGGAGCGGCCTCGTCCGCGGGAGCAGGCTCATCGATTTCGGGCTTGACGTCTTTCACAGGTTGCTCAGAGAGGATATTCTTTTTCGCGTTCGTGGCCCTCGCGCCTGCCTTCGTTACTTTGTTTGCGGCCCCGTGGAAGGCGAGTGTCGATTGCTGGGATTTGGGCGCTATGCCTGAGGTGCGGCGCTTGGGGGGCATTGTAGAAGATGGTCGGTCGATGTCGTGGTGATTGCAGACAGATTGGCAGTATTAAGGTCGATAAATGGCGTGAAATGAGATGGTTATGGTCATGAGGTAGAGCTGGAAGTGATCTCATTCGGCAAAGGCATCAATCTTGGCGGCGTTGGCGCGACAACCCTGCGCAGGTGGAAAAACCACACGAAAGCATGTGACCAACTTGATTCACAGCCGCGCCGATTCACAGCTGCAACGTACTCTGCAGCGTAAGCGTTGCCCTGTCCAATCCAAAGGAAGGTCTCAGGTAAGAGAACGTTTTCTCACACTTTGACAGGAATCTCTGTTCGAAATTATCCTCATTGCCCTATTTCAAATTTCTACACATGCCCTTCAGTGTTTGTTACTCTTTTCATATCTTGTAACACATATTGGTTTGCCATTTGGTAGATGGAATAGAATGTATCAAAGCAATGCTTCAACTTTTTGCCTTCTGGATGGGATTGCTTGGCTATCTCTCTCTACTCTTATCCTCTCTCCTTCCCCAAATTTACCATTCCCATCTTAAGCAGCACGAATTAAACCAAGTCAACTCCAACAGATCTATCAACTGGAAATATAGCGTCCAATCTTAACCCAAGCATGACCTCAACTACACCCCCGGACATTGCCGCCCACGCGGAATCTCTCGTTCCCCAATTCAAGTTCGAACGTCTCTTGAACCTCGACCAAGCCGGGCGCCGCATCTCCCTCTTGGGCACCATCATCTCGCAGCCCGCCATCCTCGTCCTCGAGCGTGCCGCATTCCCGGCCTCTGCCTCTGACCTAGTCACCCTCCCATCCTCCCTGACTAACATCAAGAACCTCGGCGCCAACGATATCTACAATTGGTTCCTTGCAAACTCGCCTTCTTCACCCACCACTCCGGATCTGAAGTTGAATCTGATATACCCCTGCACACCGCAGCACATCAAGAAGTACTCCGCGCAAGGCCTCCGCATCGTCACTGAAACACCCGAGATATACGCAAAGTATGTGCGTCCGTATATGCAACAGAAGCGCGAAGAAGGGCGGTTGAATTGGGTGTTTAATATCCTCGAAGGTCGGACCGAGCAAGAAGACGTTATATACCGCGCGGCGAATCCTGCGCCTGATGAGGGATTCTTATTGCTGCCAGATCTAAACTGGGATCGGAAGACAATGGAAAGTCTGCATTTGCTGGGGCTGGTGGAGCGACGGGATATTTGGAGTGTTAGGGATTTGAAGAAGCGGCATGTGGAATGGGTCAAGCATATGAGAGAGAAGCTGCTTGAGGCGACAGTGGGGTTGTATCCGGAGCTGGAGAAGGATCAGTTGAAGCTTTATGTGCATTGTGAGTCTAAAGTTGCCCCCCTTTTTTTTTACTTTACAAACCCCCAACCTCGTCAAAATTTGTCTACGAGCTATTAACCCCCCAGTCTACTAATCTAAAAATCTTCTCAACATCCATCCCAATCCACAACTCCACTCCCATTCCCATTTCCATTTCCATCCCCCTCCCCTCACCCCAACTAACCACCTCCAGACCAGCCAACCTACTACCACTTCCATATCCACATCGTGCACGTTTCCCTTGAAGCCGGCTCCACACAAGCTACGGGAAAGGCTCTAGGCCTCGAAAACATAATCTCCCAGTTGGAAACGATCCAAGGCGGACCCGAGGCCGCTATGGCGGATGTGAGCCTAACATACCATTTAGGTGAGCAGAGTGAGCTTTGGGAGAAGGTATTTTTGAGAATTAAGGAGGGGAAGACTGTGGAGATTTAGGGAGGGTGTGAGAGAGGGAGGGAGCGCGGAGAAGAAGGGGAGATGGACGTGCTGACGACGGTTGGTGGAGGATCAGTGCATGCATTACCTGCCAAGGCTCTGGAGGAATTGAAGGGCAAAGAGAGTGAGAACAAATATTTGCTATTTGTAGTACGCGGTAGCTAACCGCAGTGCAATTCAAAAGCAAACAACACCACTGCCAACGCCATGATTACAAACTGAAACAAAAATCCACTACCCATCCACAATATTCAGCCACCCAAGAACGCCTCAAACTCCACCCCCTCACAGCCGCCTTCTCACTCGCTCTTCTCCCTCCCTCCCACTCTTCTCATTCCCCTCCCACTGCTCATCTCAACCCTCATACTCCCCCCTCTCTTCCCCCTCCTCATCTCGACCCTCCATCTCCCTCCTAGCCCTCTCCACTCTCCTATCCTCCCTCTCACCCTTCAACCTCAACCTTGCCACCTCCCTATCCCTCTCTCTAACCTCACCCGATCTATTCATCCTCGGCAAACTTAGCACATTCACACCGTTGACAAAGCTCCGCGTCCGGCTCAACGTTGTCCTCTCCCCGTCCCTCCCCTCGCCATTCCAATTTGCACCCGTAAACAACCTCCCCAGCGCCGCCTCACTTTCCGCAGGTCTCATACCACCAATATCCCGATTGGGCCGCCGCCAGCACGAAAAGCTACCCCAGAATGTGCCGTCGCCGCTAATTATATGCCGCCATGGCCGCTCGCGTAGACTAAAGATCAGAGAGTCGACGGCGCCCATGAGCGTGACGCAGATGGTGCTCATCATGGTGAGCCAGTAGACGGGGTGCGTGGCGAACTTATCCTTGTACATTGTGCAGTGGGATATAAAGGGGATGATCCACATTAAGATGTACGTGAGCGGGTAGATGAACATCAAGCGGAGTTGTCGATGGATACGTGCACGCTCTTGCGTAAGTTGGCGTTGGACTTGCAAGTTTGGACATATGCCGGCCAGAGAGGGATTGCGCGAGTTGTCGTGGCTGAGGGACAGTGAGGGCGCGGATGGTTTAGCGGTGCTTTCTAGAGTTTGTGCTCGGGAGAGGTGGAAGTCGCTGGCGTTTATGGGGTTGCGTGGGGAGGCAGGCGCGGATTGAGAGCGGCTGCCACGCTCGTGAGAGGTACGGTGCGTACCCTCCGTGTTGTCGGTGGTAGTGGAAGGTATGATGTTCTGTCCGATCTGAGAAAAGTTGCGGAACTCAAAGCCGACGTGAGTGTATATCGCAAAGGCCAAGCCCAAGATTATTATAGTAATTATGTAGCGAGGGATCCAGGCTAGAGCAAGACGGTACCAGAAAGGTCGAAGGGGAAGGTTGCAAAATGCCCCTTGGGACATGTATCCCCAGTGAGGATTGATAAAGGCCATCCCAGCCATGAAAAGGGGAATAACAAATGCGCCGACATAGATATAATGGCGAAGTGGGTAGAGGCCATTGGAGGCCAAGACTGACGGTCGAAATACTTGGAGGGCACTGTGGATGGCAATCACAAGGACAGAATAATCTGTCGATACTGTTACTAGGCACCCAGTTAATAGAGTGCTGCTATACTTACCACTCGTCTCAGACCCATACAGCACGAGGAAACCACTAGCTTGGCAAAATGGAGAATACGTTTTCACTGTTCCTCGTGCAATTGAGACGATAGCGAATATAAACAGCCACGATGCCTTCATCAGATCGCCGTATATGAGCAGCATAATTAACCTGCCGAAAATCTCTGGCGTTAGAATGAGTCGTGTGCATCGAAAATCGGCGGACATACCTATGGCGGAAGCGTTTTTTCATCCGACAAAACCAATAAAAGGCAACGAAGGAGGTGGCCATGCTGACAGCCGCAAACATCGCTGCTACGACGCGCAGGTTGAAAGTTTTCTGAGGGTCGTACAGGATGGTCGAGGAGGAGCCGTTATAGAATGACGTATGAGGCGTCGATGCCGGCATAGGGGAAGAAGAAACGTGAGAGAAGAGGCATGTGGAGAGGAGGAAAAGATATGGATATTGAGAGCCGCTGGATCGGGTTGAGATACAGGACAGCCATCGACTGTCGACATACTTCTCTTTCCAGCTCCCGACATGCTGATCTCTCTCCATCTGCGTCAGTGGGGGGTTTCGGTGAGGCTGTCGGGAATTATGGAGGGCCGGAAAATGATGATACTGTAGGAACTTGGGGGATGACCGCGCAAGATATTTCATTTGCAAGGACCTCTACATGGGCAGATGAACGGCGAGGCTAATCTGTGTTTCAGATGAAAACTGCCACGAGCCTGTTTCTTGAGGGTCAGCTCCTATGATCTGGATTGGATTGAAGTTGGTGATGCCGAAAACAGTCAAACACAAAGGGAGACCTACTCAACACAGCAGATACCCAACCACTCGGTAGCAATCCCCAGTAAGACAAGTAACAGGATGTTTTTCTCACGAGGAGTCTCACCAACATGTATGTAGAGATTGAAAGTCGAGCGTCTAAAATCAAGCCTAAATCTACTACGGAAAGCGGAGGCAATCCGCCAAACTCAAATTCATGACCATCATCATGGACGGGACAACCCTATCTCAACAATGTAAGGATAAAATGGAAAGAAATGTATTGCAAATTTGTAGATCTAGTAAGTTCGAGTCCAACAAGCCTGCTAATCGTCAAGTTGGTGTGGGTGGGTGTGGAGATGCGAGGGAGGAAAGATTTGGGCTTGATATCAACGAGTCAGCTCACCGCAGCTATTTTGAGCGTGCTTGGCAAATATTCTTCTTTATCGCACCTTTGCACCTACACATCCGAATTTGATGATTAGTACTCGCCCTTAGTATATCTACAACCTTGCAATACGTTTCTTTCCATTTTATCCACACATTGTTAAGAAGGGTTGTCCCGTACATTATAGTTTTCGCGAATTTGAGTTTTTGCACATTGCCTCCCATCGCCGATCATAAATCTAGATGTAATAGCTGTCTACTAGGTCCCAAGGGTGTTCTGGTTCCGCACGAACAAGACGCACTTCCTAGTTTCCTCTTTGCTGCCATTCGCCCATGATTCACTAGCGATACTTTGCAATTGCACGCTTTTCCGCTTTCGGGGCAAAAGCCCTTAAAATAGCAGACCTGTTCGGCGCAAATTGAGACAAAATTGCCCGCTCTGCCGCGCGGTAGACGGATGCATCAGCGGGAACTAGGTCTCCCGATTCCGGTCTTTGCTGCTCTTGTTCGATAACCGCGGAAGGGAGTTTACTGACGTAAACTCAATCGAGCAGAGTGCACACACCCAGTTGTTCGTTGCTCAGTCTAGAGACTCAGCAAGCACAATCAGACTGAACCGAAGGTCGCCTCCAGCATCCGCTTCGCGCTTCATGAAGTTCCGGACACCGAGGCTCAGTGCCTTCTCGCTCAGCACATCATCGTCCTTTCCAAGCTCACCCCGGTCGAGCGGACCTTTGCGTCGGCCGTCCATCTCCCAGAGGCGGTTCTTCTCCGACTTGACGAAGCAAACATAGTGCAGGTCCACCTTGTCGTCTGCAGATGGAGCAGCCGTGTCGCCTTCAGCGGCCGCACTTTGGTGGGCCGTTTCGAGAGCTTGCGACTCGTACAGGAGGTCTGCCCGCTCGAGGGGCTTCAGCGGAATGGCATCATCTATGAGCTCCGATAGGCTTGAATTGGGCTCTACAGCACAGGAATTGGTTAGCCAAGGGCACGCCTATAGCCCCATCCGGAGCGTGTAGCTACTACTGACCAATATGCGAGCGCGCTACGCCATTTGAGACACCGTGCAGCAGGCCGATGAGGCCGCAAGCATTGCCGATTGTCTGCTTGTACCAGATTACTTCCTCGTCGGGGCCGCTACCATCGTATTCTTGTCGCTCTTTGTCTTCCTGAACGCGGAAGTTCTCGTATGTCTCACTGACCGGGAAGATGAGGAGCAGCGCGTAGGCGGGCCTCGGGACAAAGGCGAGCAGGTCCGGATCGTCGATGCTGAAGACATCATGAAAGGCAAGCTTCTTGGAAAGCCCGAGATTGTGCACCAGCGAGGTCATGACTTCGGGGTTGTTTTCTTGCGGGGCGCGTTAGTGGGGCAATTCGCACCCAGACATGGCGGTGGCAACATACCCAGAGGAATAAACCTCTTCGCCTTGCGAGGGACATCTGGAGACTCGTCCGACGCCATTCTGGTGAGAGGAGAGGGGGGGGAGTGGAGGGAAGGTGGTTGCGGGGGAGACGTGTGAACGAATCCCCTGTAACTTTATACGAAGCCGCGGGGCAGGCAGCACACTAGGGTGTGCGTCACCAAACACCAAACGGCGCTAAAGACGATGCAAGTTGCACAAATGCATTGAAGCCTAGTCTATTTTAGATGGAGCCTACAGCCCAGGCCTGGTTGTTCTATATTGTATCTTTCTTTTGTGCGGGCGTTGCCTCGACAGTCCTGCGGGCTTATTCAAGTCTCCAGGACCACTGGCATCTCGGAGCGCTTGTCACCAGCTGTCCGTTTGCAAAGTATTTTTTATTTTGTGTACGGAGTTGCACAGCTATCGCACCGTGGCTCCCTTCAAAGTGCTCACGGTGCAGTTACCGGCAGCCGTCTTTAGCTTGCTTACGCCTGTCTTCTTCTCTGATCCCTCTCCCGATAGCTGTGGGACTGCCTCGACATCGAACCCGACCTCGAGCGCATCCGTGGTAGTGAATCCAGGCTGAACAGACTCCCAGATCTTCTTCTTGGGGTTGAGCACTCCCTCTGGCTCGCCTTCCCACCCCTCGAAGAACACCCTTTCTCCGGCTTTAGAGTCTGCGGGAGGGTTGACAAGCTCCACAGGTCCTTTGTGGCTATCTTCACCTTCAGCGACGCGCGGTGAAGCGGCAAGAACCATGGCGCAAGACTTGATACCACGCATAGTGACAGGCTTGAGATTGCACACGACAACAATCTTCCGGTTCTGCATCTCCTCGAGCGGGATCAGACCATTGAGACCAGAGCACACTGTACGGACGATTTGTCCTTCGTATTCGGATGTGTTGTCTGTCCCTGGTGCGTCACCGCATGCGATGGTGCTGACGAAGAGGGAGTCGGCATTGGGGTGCGTGGTCGCTTTGAGGATGTGGCCAACGCGCAAGTCAATTAGGCTGGGCGATAGTGGTTTCTCAACCGGGGCTCTATAGCTGTGTCAGCATATGTGTGTTACGCTGTTTTGGCGCTCGAACGCTAGTAATTGGATACTCACGCTTTCTGAGGCTTGGGCTGCTTCTCTTTCTTCTCCTTCTTCTTGGTAGGAGCGCCGTCTGGCGGGCCACCCCCGGCCGATGCCACAGCTTCACCAGCAGCTTGGACTGCGTCTTTCGCCTTTTCCTTGCCCTTGCCAGTGAGCGTTGTAGGGGTAGCGCCCGATGCGATTGCGGAGGCCGCGGCCGCTTCTTTCTCCTTCTTCTTGCGCTCCTTCTCCGCTTTTGCGTCGATGGGCTTGATCTTGAAGATGACGTTATCCAATTCGACATTGACCTTGTCCTCCAACTGCAGACCGAAGATGGGCGAGTTCTGGACAAAGTCTAGGTGTCGAACAATGTGGTGGTATCCCTGCTCCCCGGTCCGCTCCTCGGGAGTCCACTTCGACACCACAGGTGCGAGTTTCTGGTATACGGCGATGTCAGCCACAGAGGGTTTGGCCCCGAGGAGTGTGGTGCGACTGGAGAGGTGCGTGTTCAGGGACGAGAGTCGCTCCGCGGACTTCGCAGCGTCCTCGGCGACGGAGGCGAGGTGGGTAGAAGTTATGAGCCATTGATTGATCTCTGTCTTCTCAGCGTCGGTGTAGGTTGTGGCGGGGAAGAGCGTCTGGGAGGCCTTGACGGCGTCTGCCTCGGCGGAGGCGTTATTGGGGGCGTGTGTTTTAAGGAAGCTGGCCAGGCTCTCGTCGAGGGTCGCCATCTTGGGAAGGGTGGGTTGAAAGAAGCTAGGTAGAAGTAGTTGTCGTTGGGTGAAAAAGTGCGGCGTGAGCCTAGGTAGCAGTAGTGGGGTGAAGAAATTTGGCGTGGCAGACGACGTTGTTAGAAATCGCTCTCGTGATGTCAGCGGTATTCGCGCAAAGCGGAAGGGTCTAGTCGGACGCAATTGGGAGAGTGGACAGCGGAGAGGGCGCAGAACAGCGTGCGGACTGGAAATATGCATGCCGACGTGACTCAACCACAGGTCAAACAGCGCGGGGCAAAAGAGGGTCCTCTCGGACTTGTGCGCCACAACGCCACACTTAAGGTTTTTCGTGGCACCATGAACAACAATGCGTCCCAGCTTTGGCTAGGAAACGGAAAAGGATCAATTAGTATTGTGGCGTGTTTTCATCATTCCATGAGCATGTTAATGGTATTTATGATGTGTATGCTGTTCCAGCAGGAAGAGCCCAATAATCATCCAAACCTCTATGTAAACCCTAAATGGCTATCGCAGTCTGCTTCACCGTAGAAATGCGACACTATGATGCTCGATTCACAACGTAGTGTCTGATTCCCCTATTGAAGTAGGCTGCGATAGCTATGAAGGCTCGAAAGATTCGAATAGCCAATGCAGCTGTATATGATTTCTAACAAGCTGGGACCACTATGCAGATATGCAACATCCAATTTCCTACTTTTTGAGCGCTTCAAGGAACTCCTTCGGGGGCTGTTGATTATAGCCCTCTGGATTGTGCTCGGTCCACTTCCAGAGGTCGGCGCATGCGTCTTCGAGCGTAAGCTCGGTCTTCCAATTCAGCTCCTTGTTTGCCAGGGTTGGGTTTGCGGTGAGATCGAGAACATCGCCTTGGCGGCGTCCGACGACCTGGTAGGGGAGATCGCGACCAACGACATGGCTGAAGGCTTTGATCATGTCGAACACAGTCGAGCCTCTGCCACTGCCGAGATTCCAGGCTTTCACGCCAGGGTGGTGTTCGCGGAGGTAGTTAAGCGCTTGCAGATGCCCCCTAGCAAGATCCAGAACGTGAATGTAATCTCGAATGGCTGTTCCGTCCTTGGACTTGTAATCTGCAAATCGTTAGATGAATTCTGACATAGTAAAGTAGAGATCAACTCACCGTCTCCGAACACGAGCAGCTTTTCTCGCTTTCCGATGGCCACTTGAGCGAGGAGTGGGAGCAGGTTGTTGGGAACTCCCAGCGGATTCTCGCCCATGATACCACTTGGATGAGCACCGGCTGGGTTGAAGTACCTTAGCAGGGCGCCATTCCACTCCTCGCCCGACTTGCCAGCTTTAGTTGCATGGCCTCGCTCTGAGCTGATAAAGTCCGTGATGAGAGACTCTACAGTGGACTTGGTCCGGCCATATGTGTTATTGGGGCCAATGGGGCAATGCTCTGGGATGGGAATCATATTGGGGAAACGCGTGGCATCGCCATAGACAGTTGCAGAGGAGGAAAAGACAATGTTGCCCACATTGTGCTTCTTCATGGAAGTGAGGAGCGAAATGCTACCGTAGACATTGACTCGGTAGTACTCCAATGGAATTTCGGCCGACTCTCCGACGGCCTTGAAGGCCGTTAGCCCAGACACGGCCAATTACACGAGGGCTCTTACCTTCAACGCAGCAAAGTGGATGACATTGTCAATGTCGGGGTGCTCTTCAAACACTTTGTCCACGGCAGCCTGGTCGGTGATGTCGATCTCGTAAAAGGGCGGGCGCTTTCCGCAGAGAAGCTCTATGCGGTTGATGACTTCTTTGGACGAGTTGTACAAGTTATCCACTATCACGACCTTGTAGTCTGCTTCGAGGAGCGCAAGCGCGGTGAAGGAGCCAATGTAGCCCGTGCCACTGTGCGGGTCAGTTTACTACGAATCTTTTTACCATATCTTGCGCCATACCCTGTGACGAGAACAGATCCAACAACCATGTTGAAACGAGGGGCAATTGAAACGCGGGGGAATAGTGCAGCAAACGAGCGATGGGAGAACCGGATCGCAGAAGGTGGACAGTGTAGTCTCAGTGAATGGAGGCGGTGCGTGAGCCTTGGTCGTCGCAAGGACGAGGTCGATAGATATAAAAAGGGTGGGTTCGTGGGCTCAAAAGCAACGGCTCCTGGCGACCGCCGCCTTGATCGGAGCGGATACAGTGCCTCATTAGGCTAGCCCAACGCGACTTGAGTGACTTTCACTTCTCACGAACCGGTGCATGCTTCAACGGTCGTCTCTCTTTGTCTCGATGCCGCCTGTCTTCTTCCCAACATGGTCAAAGAGTCTTCCTTTACTGCGCCGCCGCTGCAAGGAGTACTCGGCGCTGTGAGGCCATTAAGAGGCCGGGTACGTCAAGTCAAGCTGCCACACTTACGGTGCGGCATGCGCCCTCCGAGTCCTGGGTGACGGCTGTCCTTTGTATCTTTGTATGTAGCAGCTCACTCCCTCTCTGCATCTGCTCAGGTAGTCTAATCCACTCGTTTGGTCAGCTCGTCTTCGCTGTCGCGGGGCATTTCTACCCCTCGCACGTGCCCGCCGCCTCCCCTGGTTCGCACTAAACCGCCCCCGGAACGCGCATCAACTTGTTCCGTTGTTCACCTCTTCGCCATCACCACATTAGCAGCCCTTCCCACTCCCCCGGGAAAATGGTTGTTGACTTGATCCCAAGGCACAGAAGGCTTCCGCTGCACTCCATAGACTCCCCGTAGCGCGCACGCCTGGTCATCGACGCGTACATGTTGTGGTGTTGTTCTACGCGTTCACCAAAACCCTGCGACCACCCGAACGTCTCCACACCCACCCACCTCGAGCTTGTCCAAGACATTGTTTCTTTCCCTTCCCGAGGCTTGGTAAGCGCGGGTGCTGAGCGAGCGGGTAGCGAGGAGTAAACAGTATCCCGGTAAGCCTCCATCTCTTGAACCTTGTCCCGGTTGTGAAAGCCAAACGGAATGCGCCCTCATCACCCTCCATCTCCTCGAGCCTGCTGGTGCCTTTTTCGCCTCGAGAACGTATCTACTGTCGCTCTGGCCAAGACCTTCAAAAACTGCCCCACGCCTCGAAACTTTTCGTCGTCCTTCGCTCTCCCTCAACTCCACGCGCTAACACCTCTCCAAGTTCCTTATACCGCAACCACAACAGAATCTCCAACCCTAATCAGAAAACAACAAAAATGGCTCGAACCCAGACGGGCGGTCCGACCCCGACGCCTCGTCGTTCGACTCGTCACTCCCAGACACCATCCGCTGTCCCGTCGCTCGCAGGTCAGTCCGCGACTGCCCCCACGACCGGCGCACGCCGCAAGGGCGTCCTCCCAAAGGCCAAGTCCCGCCAGTCCCAAGCGTATGGCTCTGGATCGCGCGCCAAAGTCGCCGAAGCCCTCGACATGCCGACTACCGGCTTTTCCCAAGCTTTTACGGAGCAGCGTGGGAATGCTATTGCCCGTGACGAGAACGAGCCGGAAGAAGAAGAGGCATTCGATCTTGAATCCGAGAAGTCCGAGGCCGCCTATACGTACGAGGTCCCGCAATGGCAGCACAAGTTGAGGAGCGCCCAGTATAACGAGTATGACGAGTATGACGAGTACGGCGAGAATGCCAATGGCACCCCTACCCCTTCCCCTACACCCACCCCTTCCAATATCGACGATTCGAAATCATATGGGGCCTTGCGCGAGGCTGGTCTACTCTCAGGTCACGCGGTCCACCCAAACGGCGTTTCTGTCAACGGTCAAGAGCCTACTCAAGAGCCGGGCACCGAGGGTCTTGATTCTCACGGTGACGAGGTCGCTAACGACGCTTATCTGAACCAGCGCGCGGAGTGGCGCAATCTTCTCGGGGACTCTATCAATCACTTCATCGACAGCTACGGCGCTCGCTTCCTCCGCTATCTTCTCTGGTCAACTGTCGTCTGCGCACTCTACCTGTTTATCCGTGGCACCTCGTCCTATCTTATGTCTCACGTTCCACCCACGGACAGCACCAACATCAACCGTACCGCCACCACCGCCCTTAGTCTTCCAGACGCCATTTCCTCGAGAGTCGCCTACCAATATGATCGCTTCGTCAAATGGATTCAGCCGCCCGCCCCACCAAAAGACAAACTCGACGTTTGCGATCACCCAAGCCTCGAGTGTGACGAATACGGTGTCCCTACCGTGAAATTCGATCTCATGTCAGTACGGATGTTCAGGATGGAGGGCGAGCACAAAATGACCCAAAAGATACTTGAGCGTTCCCAAGAGGAGCAAGAAATTATGGTCGCCGAGTTCAAGCGGATGCAGGATGCCATTGGCCGAATTGAATCCAATCTGCCGAATTCTGTCACCGTCATACGCAACAAGGATGGCCAGGTGGAGATACCTGACGAGTTCTGGGAGGCTATCTCTCGCAGGATCTTATCTGAAGGCGTCATTCCCACTGCCGAGTGGAACAACTTCTACTCGAAGAATGAGGCGAAAATAGCGGACCTGCTGAAGCAAAGAGTCGACCATGCTGATTCTAAGGCGACGATCCAAGTCATCGCACGGAAAGAGTTAAAGGACGCCATGGAAGAGCACTACCTGAGGAATGCGAAACGAATCGAGCACACGTATGCAGAAGTCAAGAAAGCACTTTCCGATGAGATCAAAGCTGCCGCTAAAGAGGAGGTCAGAACAGCAGCGCTTGACAAGATCCGCCTTCAGTCATTAGCAGTCACGAACTTGGTCATCAATGCTGAGCTTAATCTCCGCAAGGTCAACTACTTCTCAACTGGCCTTGGCGCCCGAATTGATCCCCGTAACACATCGCCGACAAACCTCGATTCCAACAAGCCTCTAGCAACACTCTACAGAAGCCTGTTTCACATTCCCGGCCGGCGCCCACCCATTGCTGCCCTCCAGAAATGGGAGGAGCCCGGAGAGTGCTGGTGCGCTGCCGCTGACCGGAAACTGAAGACTGGCCGCGCCCAGCTTGCCGTCGTCCTTGCTCATCCCGTCTATCCAACACAGGTCACTATCGAGCATCTGCCGCGCGATGCTGCTCCCCAGCGCCAGGTATCGACAGCTCCCAAGTCCATCGAGCTGTGGGTGAAGATGACGGAGCCTCTGCAGCGGGAACCTCGTGGCTGCCGCCAGGGCGACAGCCCTAAGGGTTACGTGTGTCTTGGTGGGTTTGAGTACAATATTGATGGTTCAAACCATATTCAGACGTTCAACCTTGAAGAAATGGCATTAAAGCCTATCACTCACGCCATTGTGCGTGTCGTCAGTAATTGGGGTGGTGACCACACCTGCCTGTATCGAGTGCGCCTTCATGGCGATAGTCCAGTGATTGGTGAGGATGAGGGAGTGGTTTCTGGACTTTGGTAATTACTTGCGAGGAGTTGGCGGTATACCCTGGGTCGTTTCTTTCTGTCTGTAGTCTTGTCTTATAGCTGGTTGGATTGAAAAACTATAGAAAGTTCTTGGATACTTGGAATTGTGCAAGTGTGTGTGTTGCTTTTATTTTCAACCTTAAAATGTGCGTATTAAGCTAATTAATTCATAACAACATGGTACTGGATGCTAGTAATAGGCCAAGAAGATAAGGGATCTATACCAAGGACCACTTTTTTGGTACATGGATTTAGCCATGTTAGACTTTACTGTGACTAGCATAATGGGTTTAGTAAAATGCATGAATTCTAAGCAGAAGGGTAGTGAATTAATAACTTAGCGAACTCAGCATTTTGCTCCTTAAAGTGTGTATTTCAGCCTACAGAGCAACATTGTTAGTCTAGGTTACAATTCTAAGCGGGGGCAAGGAGGGGAAGGTACCTGAAACATTCCTGCTGCATCTTTCAGCACCTCTTTTGCTATATTTATCTACCTCTACTAAGTACTATTATATCTAACAAAAGAGGCCATGCTATATGCACAACATACCCGCATAGAAGCTATCGAAAAGAGTGCTAGAGTAGAGAGAACAGATAGAGAGGAGAGAGAGTTGGCGTTAGAAGAAGAGTATAAGGTCTAAGTAGGAGCACAAGGTGACGAGGAATAACAGGAAGCTGTGCACAACGATGAATATGCGCGTAAAGAAGAGGCTAAACGTTATGGTTAATTTAATACAAGGTGTCCTCACTGTCTAGTAGATGGCACGGCCTCTACAGTCATGTGCGTATTCTTGCTCCTGGACATGCACGTTGAGAAGAGAGTCCATAGCATAATCAGGTCACTGTATCTGTTGCACTTTATAATAGCATTTCGGCATTTGTAAACATCGAACTTCTCGGCAGCTTCCTCAATTTCGCCAGCAAACATCGTGCAGTGTTCCAATGAAACTTATCCAAAGCAGATGAATCTCTTTTGCCTGTTACTTAGAAAACATTCAGCAGCTTGGATGACTTTATATACAGACCCACAGACTGAGGATACGTATATATCGTATACGTAGCATTCAGGTGGGGCTTGCCCAAGCAGATGTAGCTGTTTGGCCTGGCGCATAGATAGACTTTGTGGTGGCTTATTTCGATTTGTTCCGGACCGAGGATGCGCATGAAAGACTCAGCACCAGCGCCTCCTATCCACACCCTCCCTGAGTTCATATGTTTAGAACCGAGACTGCGCACAAGGACATCCGTGCTTCCTATCCGACTTCGAGACTAGACGTCCACATGACGGTGGCTCAAAGGTATGTGTGCATCTCATGCACATACCACACTACTCTCACATGCTCTGACGTGTCTTACGGATTTTGTTATCTGGATCTACGTCTCCCATTCTACCTCAACCTACATCAGCCAACCGCATACCACTATAGCTTGTCTAGCGTCCAGTCCTTGTAACTCCACTTCTCGGTCACGGTTGTCTTGGGCTTCTTGCGGAACGCGATCTGGCGTCTTGACTCGACTTTCCCGTTGACGATCATATTGCGCATGCGGTCGTGCAGAAGGTTGCCTTCGGGCTTGAGGCGACGGAGAGAGTCTTGGAGTTCGTCGGCAAGGACGACTTCCAGGGGGGCGGTGGGGATGCTGTGTCAGAGTCAGTGCATATTTTGTAGGAAGGTAGGATCCGAAAAAGAAGGGACTGCGTTTTGAGGGGCAGGTGGAGTTTGGTACTTACGGGTGTCTGCCGAATCTCTTCCTTCGGAGAACCTCTCCGTCTTCATCAGAGGAATCAGCCTCCTTTACAGCGACGAGAGCCGCAGCTCTGGCCTTCTCTTTCTCCTTGACAGACTTGGCGAGTTGCTTGACGTGCTGTAGTTGCTGCTCCTTCGCCTTCGCCTTTGCGTCATGGATCGCTTTCCGCTCCGCCTCTTTTCTGCGCTTGATTTTATTCCGTTGGGCTGGTGTCTTTCGCTCCGGCCTCTTGACCTTCAGCTTGTCTTCGGCATCGCTGAAGCCCTCCCATTCGCTCTCCCACGCACTTTCGTTGTTGTCCGATTCCTGCTCTGCTTCCTCGGCGGCCGCAATGGCGCGTTCCATTCTTTCGGCTTCCTCTTGTGCCTCCTTCAGTCTCTTCTTCTCCGCCTCGACCTCCTTGTCGCCCTCGCGCTCTATCAGAGACACCCAGTCGGACACGGTGGGATTGTAGCTCTTCCCCGCATCTGGTTTTCTCACCGCGGGGATCGGTTTCCCACTCTTCGCCATCGAGACCGGAGCCTGCTTCAGCGTAACCGGCTCCCTCTTCACAAACTTGGGGTCCAGAAACGACGTCGTTGGGTCCTCCTTCACTTCTTCAGCCGCCCACGGATCATGGTCTGCCGGGTCGCCTATCCGCACGACATCTTTTTGCACCTGGTCGCCGCCATATGCCAGCGCACGCAGTCGGTCGAATTCCTTGTGCGAGACGCGGGCTTTCTTGCTTCGGGGGTCGGCAAAATCGGCGAGGCGCTTCCGGGAGCTGACGGCGGGGATGGCAGAGCGCGCAGCGAGAATTTCGTCTGCTTTGAGAGGCTTGTTGCGCTTATTGTAGGCTTTTGCGAGGGCGGGGGAGCCGTCGGTGTCGACCGTGAAGAGCTGGTCGGCGGTCTTTTCCGCGATGATTCCTCTGCGTGATATTAGATACGCACCGTGAGGGAGTGTAGAGGGGGAGAGAGGGGAGGGGATTGTACCCTTGGATTATCTGGTCCCGCACTTCCTCGAGGCCGGATTGGACTTGTGAGACATCGACATTTTTGCGCCAGGCCTTCTTGCCTTTGCGGGAAGGCTGCTTGTACTGTGCCGGTGCTGCTTCTGCGGTCGCCATTGCGATTGCCTTTTCTTTGGCTCTAGAAATCGAAAAATGGAAAGTTTCGCGGTGGACGGGGAATATTATTGAAGTCGGAATTTTTTTACGCCGGCGGGCAACCCACGTCACGTGCTTCAAGCACGCACGGCCGCGAGCGGTAGGCGGACGGACCACAACAGGACACCGGGGTGCTTGGGGCAGAGGGCTTCCAGAACGGCTCCCTCTCCTATCCTCGCCTACCCACAACCACGTCTCGCTCACCACAAACTTTTCTATTTCCCTTATCTTTGTCTTTGAGCTGCCCTGGTTTTCCACGGTTTCTTTCGCACACAATGGCGCAGTCGCAGGCCGGGTATTCGAACCCGCTGAAGAAGTTCAAGTGAGTGCGAGATGCAAGCTGCGAGCCGCGAGCTTGGGATTGAATGATTGCTCACGTTCGCAGGCTTGTATTCCTGGGCGAACAAAGTGGTATGCACGCCTGCGTTACTGTGGGAAAGCGTGGAGTTTGGTAAAGAAATATACTGATGCGATGGCGGCACAGTGGGCAAGACATCGCTCATCACACGGTTCATGTACGATTCATTCGACAACACATACCAAGCAACGATTGGCATAGACTTTCTCTCCAAGGTGTGCCCCGCTCCCTCTGCAGTGCTCCCACCGCGCTCGAGTGCAGACGCTGACGACCCTTGCCCCTAGACCATGTACCTCGAAGACCGCACCGTGCGCCTGCAGCTCTGGGACACTGCCGGCCAAGAGCGCTTCCGGTCGCTGATCCCCTCCTACATCCGCGACTCGAGCGTCGCCGTCGTCGTCTACGACATCACGAACAAGAAGACGTTCGAGAACACACGGAAGTGGGTCGACGACGTCAGGGGCGAGCGCGGGAACGATGTCATTATTGTACTGGTGGGGAACAAGACCGATTTGAATGACAAGAGGGAGGTCACCCAGCAGCAGGGCGAGGAGGAGGCCAAGAAGAACAACTTGATGTTTATCGAGACGAGCGCAAAGGTCGGCCATAATGTGAAGGCGCTGTTCAAGAGGATTGCGCAGGCGCTGCCGGGAATGGAGGGGGAGACCCAGCCGGGCCAGAGTCAGAGTAGGTGTACTTTCCTCCCTGGTGTGATGGATGGGGAATCGCTGACCGCTGCTAGTGATCGACGTCAACATCAACCCTGGCCAGACACAAGAGCAGAGCTCCTGCTCGTGTTAGAGGACGAGGTCCGAGATTCTGCTTTCCACTTCAGTTCGTCTTGGCCTAGACTTTGTTGTAATTATTCCGGATCCTTTGCGAGCGGGCGGGGGTGAACATTGTGAGCAAGGCGTTATGGATGGGGCATGGGCAGCATCACGAAGCACGGATTTAGGCGACTGGGAAGCTCGCTGTAATTTGTAGTATGTATACCAAGGCATTCTTCAAGTGCATGGACTGGCAGCACACCATCAGATCCCGTTTGCACGACGGAGCTTGCGAATGGGTATTGTATGCTTGTATGCTACTTCGGACATGCATGTAGTTGTGCTCGCTGGGAGCACAGCTATGCCGCGCGGTCGGTTCCATGTTTTCATGCCATTCCAACACGCCGGCCTGGCGACTTCATCTTGAAAGCGTACTTTTACATCTACACAAATAGTACAGTGGGAGAGGCATCGGAGCGGGGGGGCGTATGTCGTTTCCATAATCTAAGCGTATGCTCTTTCTACTCGATTCCGCTGATGCCTGGGTTGTCGTCGGCAGAGAGGCCGGCGTCAGAGGAGGCCTTGCTGCCCACGGGGATGCTCGTGTCCACGGCAATCATCTCAGCCAGGATGTCGAGGACGGGCTGCAGCGTGTTAGCGAATATTCTGGGCATGTCCCCAAGAAAGCGGGCCTACCTTGGGCACAGTCTTGTCGTAGATGTTGATCAGCTCTCGCGGGTTGGGATAGACCTTCAAAGCACGGTAGAAACAGAGGGCCGCTTCCACATTATCCGCACCTGTACACATGGTCAGCGCCGTCATTCTGTCATGTCCGCGCTGTTCGAGCATTGGAAAGCATAGCCATACCCTGCTGGCAGAGGGCCTCTCCCTGGGCGACCTCCTGCATGAAATATGCCTCCACTTCCTCTGGGTCCTTGGGGAAGCCCTCTTCATTGGCCCGCGCGACGGCGTCCCGGATGGCCTGCCTCTGCTCCTTGCCATGGGCCTCGGCCGCCTCCTTTGCGGCGCGCGCCTGGCGCTTCGATTCGCGCTTCAGCTCTTTGCGGAAGTTGGGGTCGGTCCGCCGCCGGTGGTCAAAGTAGATGGCGTATGCGACGAGGCCGGTGACAATGGTGCCGGCCGTGATGGCGGCAATGGTAGAGGGTCTTAGTGACGACGCCATGCTGTAGGGAAGCCGAATTAGAGACACGCAGGTGTGTGAGTGGGAGTTCGGGAGGAGGGGGGTCGCCGGGGGGGAATTAGGTGTTGGCGACGAAAGAATCTGGCAGTGGTGATGTCGCATAGGGTCCGAGCCAACGAACTTTTGCAGGGGAGCCACGGCACTAGACGGGCCCGAGCTCTCACGACGAACGTTACGGAGAGCTCTCAAACCATGCCACGTACAGTGAATCAATCACCCCCCACCCCATCCACCCTAGATCGCAGACCTGCACACATCTGCACAGTGCCCACACCATGTCCGAGGAAAAGAGCAAGGGCATCTCGCTGCGCAAGAAGTCCAAAGAGAAGCGCCCCAAGCCCGGCAAGAACAAGGAAATCAGCGTCAGCGCGCCGCGACAGATCAGTGGTCCCATGCCCACCGGCATTGCCACAGCCACCCTCTCAAGCTCTGGGCGGCCGTCTATAGACTCCAACCGGTCCGGAAAGAGGCTCGAGGCGCCCCGGGAGAGGCCACAGCGGCCCGACAAGACCGCCGATCTTGTGAAACGGAGGTACTCGCAGAAGCTACAGCTGCCTACCGACTTTGGGAATGGAGAGCTGGGCGCGCTGCCCCAGATTCCGAGCCAGTTCAGGAATCCTCCGCCGCCGAGTCGAGAGGGAAGGCCGCCTGGAACCTCGGATGGGCCGAGACTCAAGGTGGATATGAATGCGTTGCGGGATCCCAACCTCAGGTCGGAACAATGTGAGTGAGGCCGAAGCCCTCTGGCTGCATGTGCATTGACCAGGGAAACAGATGTGGGCAAAATCCTCGCCGACGCCTCCGAAGACGACATCCGCCGCTTCGAAGACGACCTCCGCAAAAGCAAGAGGGACACCTCGCAGCAACTCCAGAACAATGTGTACCAGAACCGCACACAATTCATCAAGATTAGCAAAGAGGCGGAGAAGCTCAAGAGCGAGATGCGCACGCTTCGACAGCTCATGTCCGAGCTGACGGGCACGCTGGGCCAGACCACGTCCGCGGCGAGCACGAACGGGGACATGATTACGGCTCGCAAGGCTGCGAACAGGAGCTCGGTCGCCAATCTGGAAGCGCTATGGAACTCCCATCTGCAGGAGCTGTGGAAACGGGTCGAAGGGTCGCAGAAGTACCTGCCCGCCATACCCGGACGGCACATCGTGTGGGAGTCGAGGAAGTGGGTCGAACTGAACGCTGCGACGTGGAAAGCCCGGCGACGGGTCCATCTGATTCTGCTGAACGACCACTTGATGATAGCCGTGGAGAAGAAGCAGCGAAACGACGCGGCTAGCCAGACCTCGCGTGAGAAGAAGAGTTCAGGCAAGGAGCTGGTGGCTCAGCGATGTTGGCCGCTCCAAGATGTCCAGATCGCAGACATATCTGCGCGCACCAGACCCAGTGGGCAAGGAAGCGATGGCGGCTCGGAAGCCATCAACATCCGTGTGGGAAGCGAATCATTTACCTACTGCGTTTACCAAGGAGAGGCTAGCGAAAAGACAACCATGCTCTCCACCTTCCGGAAGGCGCTGGAAGACCTACGAAAGAGCCAAGAGGCCGAAAGTGTAGAAGTGGGAAAGGCCCAGGACTCGGTGAATTATTTCGCCACGAGAGATCCCAACATCCTGAAGAAAACGAATTTAATGGAAAGTCTCTCAGATAACGTTGCCAATAACCGAGCCAGCATGCTCTTCGACGTGGATGGAACGCAGCAGAATATTCGATGGGTAGAAGGCCAGCTGGACGACCTCGATATCGAGATTGCGCTACAGCGCTTTGAAGATGCCGTCAAGAAGGTGGAACGACTCAAGGCTTTGGCCAAGAACATCAGGGGCAATGCTATGGCCCAGGAGATTGTGACGTTCAAGGTGAATGAGCGCGCTGCAAAGCTTGCGAATGTGTTGATCCAACAGCTCGTGGAGAACAACAACTGGATCTCCTCGGTCAAGAAGCATGTCACTTGGGTGGTCCGGCTTGGTTTTGAGGATCGTGCACGTGAGGCATATCTGGAGGCACGAAGTGAAGTCATCAGGACACGGTCGCGGTATGTCACTTTCAAAGCATTCGATCACACTGTCGAGCCGCACGCTGACGCAAAAACAGACAATGCATCTTCGAAGGCAACCTCCCCGACTACATCTTCCAAATCTCCTTCATCTACTTCTCCATCATCAAGAATACCATCGACATCTATCAACAATGTTTCCCCCAAGTGCTGATGTCGGCTTGTGTAAAATGGGCGAAAGAGCACGTTGACGCTTTCAATGCGATTCTAGCGAGGCAGTTGAGTAGTGTGGATCAGAGGAGTCCGTTATGGAAAGAGTGCATGGACCAGGCGCATGACCATGCGGCTATGTTGAGGGATGTCGGGTTTGATTTTACGGATCTCATTGGGAAGGGCATGGAGGTTGAGGTGCAGAAACCGATTGGGTTGGGGGTCAGTGCTTGAGTGCAAGGGAGGGGGTATGGAGTTGGTGTCTTTATGTTTGAATATAGGTATCCACTTCGCGCAGTGTATTTGCACATGCCATCCTACCAACCTCCTTGAAACACTCTCCTGCACTTCCACAGAGACATTACCACTAACACATAGTCAACTCAAAATTCCATGGTAACACTAAGCAAGTCAAAACCAACCTTTTGGCGTCCTGCCAGGCTGTCGTCAACGGACCGAAGATAGCGCCAACCAATTGAATAATGCTTGAGTCTCCCTAAACCAGCAAAATGTTTGCTCCGGCTGCAGGTGAAGAGAGTCGAAGCCACCACGCCGCTTCGACCATACAGTGGGGACCGATTCTCCCTTTCACCTTGACTTGTCGAATTCACCGCCCCCTTCGTTGTTGTCGTTGTCACTGTCGCGAAAGTTGCTAAGAAACGACTTCTCGGTTTGCTGTCCTTCACCCAAACATGCCTCGAGACATGCCCATTTCTCTCTTCTCCTCTTCTCCTTCGCTCACTTGTGGATTTCGAGGGTCAAGTCTCGAAATAGCTGGAGACAAGATGCCTACAGACGAAGAGAATATCCAGCACCTGTACCTTGTCCTCACGGCAGGAGGGAACACGGGTGTAAGTGTTGACTTACTTTCTGTCCTTTGCTGGCTTGGATGACGGGTGTGACTGGGGGCGAACGCTTCAGCGGAATCGGAAGCTACAGTAGGACCCAGTTGAGCTTCTTAACGTCTTGTGTTCGCTTGCAGAGGGTCCTACTTTGAGAGAAATGCTGACTTGAGCTTCACAGATTGACATTGGTGCCGTTGGCAAGGCACTGAACCGTAAGTAAATACTGTCTTCACCCCTCACTCCCATTGCAAAGCGCTTTCAGCTCGCCACAGCGGCAGCGCCCTATCTCCATTCCCTTATCAAGATTATGCCAATGCAATGATTTCGGTTTTAGTCAAGAGCGGCGCAGTCACCAAGCGGTGGTCCCGCCTCAAGCAAGCCATGACCGACGGCAAGGCCTCAGGCCCGACGGCGTATGACTTCCTATGGTCATGCATCAAGCATTCGGGCAGAACAGATAAGGAGGTGGCGAAGGAGCGTAAGTGATGAGGGTTTGTATGGTGGAGGTGTGAAGTGTGGCTAATGGAGGATGTGGGAGTGAGCACTTGGTTCGAAGATATCAGAGTCGTGGACTGCAGATGAGGGGTTGCGATACTGGAGTATATATGTGCATTGAATGTCTAAATTGGCAGCATTGGCTCACGGGTCTTGCAGTGGCTGGCCTCGATGTCTATCCCCTCCCCTTTCTTTCTTACCTTTTAGAAGTGTTTGCTTGAAGTGACTTTTGGACGGCGCTCCATCAGTTGATCGGAAGCAACTACTTACGGTGGCGTCACGGATATTATGGGTTGGCTTTTTGGAAGCTTCATAAGTTGGAGAATTTGAATGCTTCACTGTTCCTTCATGGACGCTCATCTTATGGCGAATCAGTCGAACATTTTATAAGCAGTTCTTTAGATACATGAGGAAGCTTTTTGGTATATCCTCTCGTCCTAACGCCAGCGCTATGCAATCATATAATCATCCCTACACCTCTCCTCCTATAACATTGATAGGGAATGTGTGATGCCCTTGCTCAACCCGTCATCTCAACGTCGTGTTCCTGACTTTTCTTATCGATCTCCTCACCCTCCTGCAGCGCCTGCCCTTTGATCTTGACTTCCACAGCCTCCAACAACACCTCTCTTAGCACCGACAGACTTCCCACCGCTGCATGCGTAGCTCCCTCGATTAACTCCTCCAGCTCGGCACCTACATCGCCCTTCATCCAAATCTCGGTGATCTCATCCCTCCCAGCTAAATACCCCACTGCACACGCAGCAACAATATGCTGGTGTTCCGCCGGGCAAGGATCCAGTACCCTGACCAACATATCCCCACTCTTTCCGTCTGGATTCCGGACAATAGCAGCGACGCCCCCAGAAACCACATCCACACAATCAATCCCTGCATCTGCAATCGCGGCCCCCGCAACTGTAATGCATCCCGCAAGCACATTCAGCGCTCCCCACCCTCCACCTCCTCCATTCGCCATTCCATCCCCCCACCACGCATCCTCATCCCCTTCCAACACCGTAACTACAACCTCCACCCCGCTCTTCGGCCATCTCTCCCCGATAATCACGCCCCGCAGCGCAGTCTCCAGATGCACACCGAGATCGCGCTCGATACTGTCGCGGATGTAACCTCGCCGGGCGCGGGAGGCAAAGGGTGCAAACTTTACGGTTGTGGTAAGGAGGAGGGTGGGACTGAAGGGCGCGGAGCGTGGGAGGGGCTTGGGACCTTGGATTGAGGCGGTTATTTTTAGAGAGGAGGAAGACGGTATCAGGGTCTTCGGTGGAGAGGTACTGGATGAAGAGGGGATCTCGAGGTAGGCGGAACCGGAGGCTGAAGGGATTATGGAGGTTTGTAGGACTGTGGGGTTGTGTTAGTCTAAAGTCTTTGAGGGGGCAGCTTTGCTGACAGAGAAGAGCATGAAGGTAAAAAGAATAGAAAATTTGAAGAAATGGAAGGAGGTCACCGTAGAAAGCTCCCAAGCAAGTAAGAATGGTAGAGTTCGAGGTACTCACAGATCTTGCGGGGTTCATTAGAACCTCTTGTGCGCGCTGGTCGCAACGATTGAAGATATCCGGCCTCCTTGATAGTCCTCGTAAAGATTGGTGCTGATGTCCCGCCACTCGGGGCGTTGATTCTCCTCCTATCTGTATTCATTGTGGGCGAATTATTGTTGCTCTGAAGGTATGTCAAAAGTCCAAGGTTCAAAAGAAGACTGAAGATTGCTGACTAAGGTGATCTCCCGCCAAGAATTGCCGACAGTAAAGAAAATTCGAAGCTCTTACCTCCGTCCCCCGTCCACTCTCAAATCCGCAACACATTCCTCTCGAAGTCAAGGTACGGCACTCTCCATCTCTTTGTCCCTTACATTGCTCTTATGATTGATACTTTCTGATTGTTTCTGCGATCTCATGTGAGCAATAACAACATGCACCACCGTCTGATTTCAGCCTTTTCTCTGCGCGATTCTGGGTTAGTCGCAAGGCATTGCCAGCTGACTCCATATAGGTAACCGAAACTATCGGATGTAGTATACAATGCAGAATGCGTTGTACTCCGTACCGTCTCCTCTGAGCGAACTCTTCCACTACGTCACGTAATAGTCCTACTGGCAGATATCGCGGGACTTTCACAAAGCCAAGCTGATCCTTCAACCTCTGGCTGAGGTCTTGTCGTTCTCCAAATTGCTCACTCGGAGGTGATGGCGTGGTGTAGACTGCCGTCGTAGCATTCAACCCACAAGGTTGCTGCCAGCCCTTAGGTCACCGTTTGCAAGAAATTTTGATTCGGTGGAAACATTTAGTCCAAGTGCATCTCAGCACGGGCCCTTGGCTTCATGACGGCCTCATGGTTGAAACACCAGAATCTGGAAACACTGCAATTTGCCTGAAGCATACAGTGTCTTGGCGATCTGCATCTCTGTTTGGCTGACTAGGTACAGTTCATGCGGTGGCTACATCTGACTCTAGTAAGCTCACTCACTTTTCCTTGCTATGCGACACACCAGCTTTCATGATGATTGTATCATTTTTACAGTTCTGCTACTGAACTTCATTGACGAAACCTTATACCTTACCAAATTTCTGATCATTGCTTCTTTACCATGTTTCCAAGATTTATTATGTCAAACTTATATTGACTAACGGTCTTTCAGGTACTATATACCCGCACCAGTTGCTCAACCCGACTATGTCCCAGGTAAGCCTGAGTCTTTCCTCTTCTCTCGCCAGGATGAAAACTTAGCTTATCCATTCAATGATTCCTCTGCTGCCGGGTCGCCCTCTCGCACTCTACCAGTCTCGGCTGGGATGACGAGTTGTGGAGTTTTGCTGAAGGCTCGTCCGACAGCGTGTAATTGCGGTCTTTGAGCCAAAGGTTGGGGTAGTTCGTCCTGGACTGTCTCGACCGGAGGCCGGTGGCGGAGCATGACTATAACGGCTTATCTGAGCTCTGAATTTTCCCCCTTCAATTCATTATCAATTTACTCGACGTTTGCTGATTCAGCTCGTACAGGGAATCAAACAACTCTGGTCTTGTTTATCAGGAAATTGAGCGGATGGCGGAATTAAGGAAAAGGACAGAGACCAATAGTCTGATTATTGTAACCCAATAGCTACATAGAGAAATGACATGAAGCTCAAACCCAATGCTTTTCTGCTGCTATCACGCGTGCATCAGATGTCCAAGGATGTCAGCATTTGATGTTGCAACTCGGTACCACAAGTAGCGAGCTGATACGAAACATCATCAGATAGGGGATTTCTAATTTCGGCACCAGCCCGAATTACCACAACAGAACTTCCCATCGTCTCCGTGCACCCAGAAGCAAAATGCACTCGACCCGCAATTCCCGCAATTCATTTCTTTTGGTGACCTCATGTTCGACCTCGACGTTCTCGTGCTGAAACGTCGATGCTAGTAGGCCTGGCTTGGCGCGCCCAGCTTCAGTCTCCTCGCTGCATCTCTCTGCAATTGTGCCCAAAACAAGTCCTGCAGATTTCCTTGCGCCTCCGTGTATTCGTTGCCCCTAGCTCTTACTTGTCCTGCCCGTCGTCGCGTACTGCGCCGCACGCGCCACTAGGGCTATCACCTCTCCAGATGCCAACGGTGGCCTCATTAGCGAAATAAGTCGCCAGCCAAGACCGTCGTACACAGAGCCCTGTGCGGCTGCCATCCAAGCAACCTCACCTCGCCTTCCTTCGACACACCCTCGCATCTCTCGCCGTGGCCGTCGCCGCCATCAATTTGCCCGCCGCATCCGAGTCCTCGAGACCAGCCCTGGAATTGTCGCACCTCGCACTGCGCTGCCGTCATCTGGCGGGTCGAAGGTGACCGGGGGTGCTCAAGGGATATCTCAGGGCGACCCGACTTTTTAGACACGCCCCTCTGGATGCTACCCTTACATTCATCGTCGCCTAAGGGGAAAATGCATCGCCATGTCTATTCCAACGGGCATGCAGCATATCCGTCCATGGGCGGAAGCGGCACCTTCTCCATCCAACCTCACAAGTACGTTCGGCCGCCGCCATCTTCAGCATGCCTCTCCGTTCCAAGTTCTCGCCGATACTTCCCCACCACATTCACTCGCAGCGACATAATACTAACCTTGATTGCCGCTGTAGATTCCAACCGCGATCACAGCCCAGTTTGCGGCGGCGCAGACAGCTAATACAGCGAATACTGGCCGCCGGCTCCCTTTTTTTCCTCGCCCTTTTCTTTTTCTTCCCCAACCTGCGGCCGAATCTAGGCTCAGGGCCTCTCAGTTTCTTCACCTCATCGGAGGATGCACAGCTAGAAACGGTCCGATACTATGACCTGAACAATGTCCAAGGAACAGCGAGGGGGTGGGAGAGGGAGGAGAGGATACTGCTTTGCGCTCCTCTGCGTGATGCTGCACCACATCTCGACATGTTCTTCGGCCATCTGAAAAATCTGACCTACCCCCACAACCTCATCGACTTGGCGTTCCTTGTCGGTGATTCCAAGGACAATACAATCCAGAAACTGACCGACCACCTGCGTGACCTGCAGGCGAACCCAGACCCGAAACAACAGTTTGGAGAGATTTCAATCATGGAGAAGGATTTTGGACAGAAGGTCAACCAGGATGTCGAGAGCAGACATGGTTTTGCCGCACAGGCTGGCCGACGAAAATCTATGGCCCAGGCCCGCAATTGGCTTCTGAGCGCTGCTCTGCGGCCAACGCATAGCTGGGTGTACTGGCGAGACGTCGATGTGGAAACTGCCCCCTTCACTATCTTGGAGGACCTAATGCGGCATAACAAGGACGTCATCGTTCCCAGTAAGGCCCCCGTCAGCCCGTATTCCTTCCACAGCTAACAAATGCATGTAGACGTTTGGCGTCCACTACCTGACTGGCTCGGAGGAGAGCAGCCCTACGATTTGAACTCGTGGCAGGAGTCTGAGACCGCTCTCGCTCTTGCAGATACGCTAGACGAAGACGCCGTTATTGTGGAGGGCTATGCCGAGTACGCTACCTGGCGACCACATTTGGCCTACCTGCGCGATCCTTACGGAGACCCAGACATGGAGATGGAGATTGACGGTGTTGGAGGTGTCAGTATCCTCGCCAAGGCTAAGGTGTTTCGCTCTGGAGTGCACTTTCCTGCTTTCAGCTTTGAAAAGCACGCCGAAACCGAGGGATTTGGAAAGGTAAGATTCTCAAGATTGGCTACAGTTTCGGAATGCTAACGCGCGTACAGATGGCCAAGCGTATGAAGTTCTCGGTTGTCGGTCTCCCGCATTACACCATCTGGCATCTTTACGAGCCTAGTGTCGATGACATCCGACACATGGAGGAAATGGAGAAAGAGCGCAAGGCCAAAGAAGCCGAAGAGGCAGCCAAGAAGGAGCGTTTGGACAAGATCAAGGATACGTTCGATTCCAAGTCCAGCGACTGGGAGAAGGATAAGGCAAAGGTGCAAGACCTGGTCCAACAAGAAAAGAACGAGGCAAAGGAGAAGGAGAAAGAAAAGCAAAGAGAGAAAGAGAAACAAAAGGAACAGGAGAAACAGAAGGAGCAGGAGAAACAGAAGGAACAGGAGAAACAGAAAGAGTCTGAAAAGACTAAAGAGGAGTCCCAAAAGGAGAAAGAAGAACCCAAGAGAGATGCCGAGCAACCCAAGCCAGATGAGATCCACGATGTACGAGGGGTGGATGACAAGCCGAAACCTCAGCCTGTACAGTGAGTAGTCCGACGCCTTGCCTAGATGTTTATAAAAGCACATTCCCTAACAACGCCCTAGACCGAAAATTGAGTAGATGAATAATTGGGTACCAAGTCCGCAACAACGACTTCTAACGACCGTCATTTGAGACTGGAACTCTCCCATCGTCGGCATATCAACTTTAATTCACCATGTACGGTCTTTGTCTATGGAACATCTTGCCGCATCATTGTGGCTTTGGAGCTATTTGAGATTTCAAGCGAATTCGCTGAGCCGGTCTCCCCCGCTAGACAGAATATTCAGTGAAGCGCTTTTCCGCTCGCTTTTCGCGTTCATTTGTGGCGTTTCGGAAGGCAGTTGGGTGGTTGTGGGTTGTATATACATTATATACTAGAGAGCTTGCATCATGGGACGTCTCGGAGACACAGCGCTTGTACCAATATTGAGCCATTGAACTTTACAGACTCGTGCAATTGTGACTGTGAGTGATATGCTAGACGAGAAATCCGACATGCGCATGTAACTTGGCATTATGACCCTATTGCGTAGTCAGCTGCGGCTAGGGTGGCCTCTCCTGTGAGCCACGATCATCGGCGAGCCTTGGCGCCCTCCATCTCAAATGTAAAAGTCGCTGGCAGCCCTACTGCTGATGCCTACCATTCTGGCGCCACTTCCGTAGAGGACACATTCTCGACTACCTCGCCTTTCGTTTTGGATACCCTCGTCATATTTAGGCACCCATTCTACAAGTATGACCATCGTTGCTCAAACGTGCTGATCTGGACATGTAGACTTTATGTCCCGGAACTAAGCAGACCTCGACCGCAACCCAACACCTTCGAACGCGCAACTTTCCGCGCGAAAGCCCTCGTTCCAGCATGTCGAGCAGCGAGAGTGAAGATACCACCCCGGATACGCTGCAAGATGTGACTGCAAGCGTCGACCCCCGACCCATCTCCGTCGCAGTCAATCCAGTCGCTCTCGTGATTACAGAATGTATAACGGTCACGTCTGCCATGCGAAAGCATGCCCGCTGGGCGCACTCCTCGGTCTCGGCTATCTTGGGAGGATCCTCGCATAAGACACCAACCATACAGAAGCGTGATAGAACAGGACAAGGCATTGTGAGCGGAGCTGGAGAACAGGAAGATGCTGTCCCTAGCAGATGGGGATTGCGGGGGAAGAAGGGAAAAAGCATGCAAGACAATCCTCTCATGTCTGCCTTTGCACGCCTCCGGAGCGACCTCAAAGGATGCAAAGGTGTGTACAATTACTGGGTCTTTTTCTGGAGCTATACTAATGCGCTGAACAGACATCAGGACCTTTCACACCCCCTCGATGCTCCACCCCTTCCTTCAGGTGATCCGCTCCTCGTCGACCTCCGCGCCCATAACATCACTCGCCTTGATCGCCATTACCAAATTCCTCTCCTACAACATCATAGGCCACGATTCTCCGCATCTCCCAGAAGCTATGCAGCAGCTCTCCTCTGCTATCACACACTGCCGTTTCGAGGCTAGCGATTCTGCCGCTGACGAGATTGTGCTTCTACGAATACTCAAGCTTATGGAGGGCATGATCTCTGGACCAGGAGGCGAGGTGTTGGGTGACGAGAGCGTGTGCGAAATGATGGAGACGGGACTCAGCATGTGCTGTCAGGCCAGACTTTCCGAGTTGCTGCGTCGATCCGCCGAGATTGCGATGGTGTCAATGTGCCAGGTGATATTCAAGAGACTAAAGACTCTAGAAATTGAAGCGCCGGACGAGCTGAATGCATTGGACCAAGAGCTGGAAGAAGAAGACAAGGAAGACGCTCTGAGAATGGATCCATCTATGAATGGCGAGACGGTCGGAGCGCCAACCAAAGTGGAAGAGGGCCAACAACCCAGCGGGTCGGACAAGGGCCACGATGATACCGACAGCAATGCCCCAAACCTGGCGAGCAGCACAGTAGATCTTCCAGCAACCACAGAGCCAGCGCAGGCACAAGTTCCTGCTGAGATCAAACCCTATTCTCTTCCATCTATTCGGGAATTGTTCCGGGTGTTGGTCGATCTGTTAGATCCCCACGACCGACAACATACCGATACCATGCGCGTAATGGCCTTGCGAATCGTGGATGTGGCCCTCGAGGTTGCAGGTCCATCCATAGCAAGCCATCCAAGCTTGGCGAATCTAGCGAAAGACACGCTATGCCGGCATCTCTTCCAGCTTGTCCGGTCAGATAATATGGCGATTCTTAACGAGTCTCTTCGCGTTGCTGGAACCCTCCTGGCAACTTGCAGAAGTGTCCTCAAGCTACAACAAGAGTTGTACTTGTCCTACTTAGTAGCCTGCCTTTTCCCCCGAGTCGAGATCCCATTGGAACCTGGAATCGAGCCATCATTATACGAAGGTGTACCTCAAGCACCAAGCCTTGTCAAACAGCCACCACAGCAGCAGAGTGCCAGTGGCCGCTCGACACCTGTACCGGTAAAGGACCGTCAAAAGCTTGGCTTAGAGGGCGGCGCTCGAAAGCCTGATGCTCGGGAGGCCATGGTTGAAAATCTGGGTGCCCTAGTCCGAATACCTTCTTTCATGGTTGAGCTATTCGTCAACTATGACTGCGAGACTGACCGCGGGGATGTGTGCATGGATATCGTTGGCTTGCTTTCCCGAAATGCATTCCCGGATTCCGTTACTTGGAGCACTGTCAATGTGCCACCGCTATGCTTGGACGCCCTTCTTGGATTCGTGCAATCCATTGCAGACCGTTTAGACGATGAGCCTGTCGTTGAAGGATTTCCAAGTGCCGACGTACTCCGTGAGCAGCGAGCTCGGAAGAAGACCATTATTCAAGGCGCAGCCAAATTCAACAACAGCCCAAAAGCCGGTATAGCATATCTGGCGTCGCAAGGCATCATTAAGAACCCCGATGACCCTGCATGCATCGCCGAATTCGTGAAAGGCACTACACGAGTGGATAAAAAGGTCCTAGGAGAATTCATTTCCAAGAGGTCTAATGAAGCCATATTGAGCGCGTTCATGAAGCAATTTGATTTCAGGGGCCAACGGGCGGACGAGGCGCTTCGGCAGCTCTTGAACTCATTCCGTCTGCCAGGTGAATCTGCGCTCATTGAACGAATCATCACAGAGTTTTCCGAGCAGTACTTCAACGTCGCAAAGCCTGAAGGAATCGCAGACAAAGACTGCATCTTCGTTCTGATATACGCTGTCATCATGCTCAATACAGATCAGCACAACCCGAACCTAAAGGGGTCAAAGCGCATGGCCGTGGAGGATTTCTCAAAGAATCTAAGGGGTGTTAATGGTGGCAAGGACTTCGATCCCGAATACCTGCAAGCGATCTTTGATTCTATCAAGACTCGAGAGATCATTCTTCCCGAGGAGCACGACAACCGACACGCCTACGACCACGCCTGGAAGGAGCTTTTGATGAAGATACAGTCTGCCTCAGATCTTGTCATCTGCGATACGAATATCTACGACGCGGACATGTTTGCTGCCACATGGAAGCCGATTGTGGCCACCTTGTCCTATGTCTTTATGTCTGCCACAGACGATGCCGTATTCTCTCGTGTAGTCACTGGTTTCGACCAGTGCGCCCAGATCGCTGCAAAATACGGGCTAAGTGACGCGTTAGACCGCATCATTTCGTGTCTGTCCTATATTAGCACACTTGCGCCCGATCTTCCACCCAGCACGTCTTTGAACACCGAGGTCCAGGCTGATAAGAAGAGTGTGATGGTCAGCGAAACAGCCGTTCGATTCGGACGCGATGGAAGAGCGCAATTGGCCACTGTTGTGCTGTTCCAGGTCATTAAAGGCAACGAAGCTTCAATACGGGATGGTTGGAATCATGTGAGTCATCTTGAAGACATTGAGCGAATTGGTTCACTAACAATGATAGCTCATCCATATTATGGTTAACCTCTTCGTCAACTCCCTCATTCCTCCATACTTCTTGTCATTCCAGAAAACGCTGGCACTGCCTCCGATACCCCTACAGAGTCCAGCCCAAGTCATTGACCGTGCCGAGCGACCTACTGATACTGGCATCTTCTCGGCACTGACATCCTACGTGTCTAGCTTCGCAAATGACGAGCCCCCAGAGCCTTCCGACCAGGAAATTGAGTACACTCTTTGTACGGTGGATACAGTAAAGGAGTGTCATTTCGAGGACATTCTCGCAAATATTAGCCAACTTCCCGTTGAGTCGTTAAGATCGTTGCTGATGTCGCTTCTCGAGCAAATACCTGAAGATGGCTCACCAAGGGTTATCGTGGTCAAGCCAGAGTTGCCGCCATCATCGACAAGCCCGAGGCCAAACGGGAGCAAGTCAAAGCTGAATCGTCCAGTATACGATCCGAGCTTGGTGTTCGTACTGGAGCTAGCGACTGTGCTAGCCTTACGAGATGAAGAAACCGTAAAGGAGCTAGCTAAAGACGTGACTGATGCTTTGGCAAGCGTTATTAGAGACGCGTCTAAACTCCATCCAGTCGTGATAGCGCGATCCGTCTACTACCTTCTTAGTCTGCTCAAGGCTAGCAACGATTTCGACTTCATCCGAGCACCGGTGCTTTTGCACACATTCTCCAGCTTCGAACCGGAACTGTTGAAGCAGTGCGCACAACCCCTGCTCAAGGGGCTTTCAGATTGCTGCAAAGGACCGACCGGGCTGCGCAGCGAACTGGCTAGCTCGCCTGATTTCTGGGCTATCCTCAACACACTCCTTCGGTTGCCAGAGGCAGCAGGAGACGTATTCCAGCTTGTCGAGGACCTCACTACTTCACCACATCCCGGCATCACAGCCGACAACTATGAAGCTGCTATTGCGCTTCTCAACGAGTTTGCAACAGCGGCTCAAGTGGGAGCGCTGCAAGAACAACGACAGGACCAAGCTGCAAGACGAGGGAAGGCGCCGAAGTCGAAGAAGACAGAGTATGTGCCTCTATCATAGGTCTAAATGGCATGCGCTAACATGAATTAGGAGCAGTGATGAAGTGGTGGTCCGCGGCAGCAAAGCTATGGCGATCGTTTTCCAGATGTCGGATCGAGTTCCTACCTTCATTGAGCAATCTCACCTGGAAACAACTGAGGGTAAGCTTGACTGAACTACTACTTGTTGCCTAAGCTTACATCGTTCAGCGTGGACGGCCTACTGGTCCCCGATACTGAAGACATTGACCCACCAGTGTCTAAATCCATGCCGCGAGATACGCCAGCAAGCATTTGGGTCGCTGCAACGTACGCTCTTGTCTAACGAGCTTGCATCTCCGGACCACAAGGAATGGACCGCCATCTTCAGCGAGGTGCTCTTCCCTCTGATCACGCAGCTGCTCAAACCTGAGGTGTATCAATCCGATCCCCAAGGTATGAGTGAGACTCGGGTCCGGGCGGCAACGCTGCTTAGCAAAGTATTCTTGCACTATCTTGTCATGCTCTCCGACAGCGATGCCATGTTGGATCTGTGGCTGAAAATAATCACCATCATGGACCGGCTGATGAACAGCGGCCAGGGCGACAACTTGGTACGTGATTCCCCACACTTGTTACTCTTGTGGGACAGCACCAATGCTAATAATATTGTAGGAAGAGGCGGTGTCGGAGAATTTAAAGAACGTGCTGCTGGTCATGTCCAGCGGCGGGTTCCTGGCCCCTCCCGACGAGAAGCCCGAACAGGAAGAACTCTGGAACGAGACGTGGAAGCGTATTAACCGGTTTTTGCCAAACTTCTTCGCCGAATTGTTTCCGGAGGAGCAGAAAAAACCCAGGGTAGGCAGGAGCTCAAAGGATGAAATGGACGGGTCGGAGCCTGCGGCAGGGAAAGTGCCAGCCAAGGCTGACGCAAAGGTAGACGGATAGGCTAGCCTGGATGGGGGATAGAGCCGTGTATTCGTAGAGAGAGGAATTTCCCACTCAGTGCGTGAATAGATGTTTTCAGCATTTTCCTAGAAGATAGAGCGAGCGTGGCTGAGAAGATGCATTTACATTTCCGCTGTGCGCGGTGCCCCTGAGTTGGTGTGAATGGGGAACAGGAGCGGGTAATGTGGGCAATAAGCGCTTAGCATGCTTGGGCTGCCAACCCCGCCAAGTGCTTTCGAAACGGACACCGTGAAACGAGGTAATGAAGGGCCCAGGCGCTGATTGGCGCATCTTCTTCGCCGCGGCCTTCCCGCGCTCTCATTCGGGCATGCCTCATCTCCAAATGCGCGCATCAATAATCCCCGACCTCAGACTCTCGCTCCTTCGCCTTGAAGCCCGTATAAGCCTGCGGCGCGCCTGGTGTCTCAGCCCCTTCTTTCTCCAGAAACTCCTCTTACAACAACCACTGTGGATTTCTCCACTCAACGCTCATTATCCATTTGCCATTCACTTCCTTCCCTCCTTCGTTATTCTCGAAGATAGTATTTGTGAAGATCATTTGTGCCAACAACTAGATTGGTGCCTTTCACTCACTCCCTCTTTCGCGACTGACCGTGACAAACAACGACCCTCTGCCCGGAATCACTACGACGACGACGACAGACAACGTTCATTAATTGCAGCATTGTTCACACTCGCTCGATATGCCTTCGGTACGTCCCATTGCCTCGGCGGTGTAGGTGTGGTGTGAATAGGAATAGGGTGCTGATGGAAGAACAGTTACTCAAGTCCGTAGCTGCGCTTGCGCTCTGCGCTGCTGGAGCACAAGCCGTGCAACCTGTCGAGGTGAAGGGCCAAGATTTCGTCAACACAAAGACGAATCAGCGGTTGATGATTGTGGGCGTCGACTACCAGATGTACGTGCGGTCGAGTAGCAGGAACGGACAGACACTAATATTTTGCAGTGGCGGCGAATCGGGCTACAAGCCGACGTCTAAACAGGACCCACTGACCGACGGCACTGTGTGCCTCCGCGATGCAGCCATCCTTCAACGGCTTGGTGTGAACACCATCCGAGTGTACAACTTGGATCCGACGGCCAACCACGACGACTGCGCCAGCATCTTCAATGCCGCTGGTATCTATATGGTGCTAGACGTGAACAGCCCGTTTGAGAGCATCCATCGCGATAACCCCGGCCCGTCGTACACGAAGCAGTACTTGTCGAGGGTGTTCGCTATGGTGGAGAACTTTAAGAGCTATCCGAACACGCTGGCTTTCTTCTCGGGGAATGAGCTCATTAATGCGCCCAACACTACGGCTACGAACCCGCCCTACATCAGAGTGCGTATATCGAGTGTTTGCAACGATGGCTGAGATGCTGATTGATCACACAGGCTGTCACCCGCGACCTGAAGCAGTACATCGCGAAGAATGCTAACCGCTCTATTCCCGTTGGATACTCCATGGCTGATGTCCGAGAAGTACTCAAGGATACGTGGAACTATGTTCAGTGCGATCTCAACGGCGACGACTCGGCGTCCGATTTCTTTGGCTTGAACTCGTACTCGTGGTGTGGCAACGCAACATACCAGACAGCAGGCTACGATGTTCTCGTCGATATGTTCAAGACGTCCACCATCCCAGTCTTCTTCTCCGAGTACGGCTGCAACGAAGTGAAGCCCAGAATCTTCTCTGAAGTCGCCTCTCTCTACTCAAGCAACATGACTGCCATGAGCGGTGGCCTCGTGTACGAGTACAGCCAGGAACCGAACGAATTCGGCCTCGTCGATGTCGCATCCGACAAGGTCACACTCCGTGTAGACTTCGACAATCTCCAGGCCCAGTACAACAAGCTCGACCTCTCCCTCATCCAGACCACCAACTCATCCGCTACCGCTCTCAAAGCACCCAAGTGCGACAAGTCCCTCATCACGAGCTCCGGCTATAACGTGGAATTCAAGCTTCCCGACCAACCCTCGGGCGTAGCCGACCTCATCAAGAACGGGCTCCCCAACGCCGTGCAAGGAAAACTCGTCGACGTCAAGGAAACGGCCGTCGCCTCAGCGGTCTACGCCAGTGACGGAAAGACCAAGATCAACAACCTCGCCCTCAAGGTCCTTACTAATGATGCAACCAATGTTCCTGGAGGAGACCAGACGAGCCAGGGCGGTGCAGCGACTACATCGGGCAAGCCGAAGAGCGATGGCAGTAGGTTGACGGGCAGTCTTGCTGCGTTGGCTGCTGTGTTCGCAGTTATGCTGACGCTGTTGTAAGTCGGAGGTCATAATCGAGGGGTGCCCGCGAGTCCGCGTCCGTCCAAGAGGAAAAAGAAGAAGAAGAGTGCCGGGACGAGATTCGAATTTACCGACGTTTTGATATACCGGCCGTTCGTCATCGCAGTCTTGTCGAACGACTTCGAAGCCGTTCTGCACGGCGTGCGGCGTGCGGTTTGCAGTCTCTTGCGGACGGGATGAGGAGAAAACTTCGAGGGTTGGATTACCTCCACTTTCCTTTAGCCTGCATATATTTTTTTTCAACGACTATACCCACGCTGACCCTATTTACGCCCAGCGGGCTAATACGTTCTGCGGAGATGGAGGGAGTTTGAGGCGTGGCACTCAGATAGGGGCTGTAATTGGATCGTGGGTGAGAGCGGAGAAGTCTACTATTCTCTGAGTTCCTCATAGACTTTTTGTTTATCATAGTACTTGCATAGTCTAAAAAAGTTTTTAATTTCCACTTTATTTTTCTGCTTCTGTGACAGTTGCATATATCTGATTATGTTCCAAGGCTGTGTTTGAACGTCAAAGACAACCTGTTGAACGAATCACAAGTCTAAAATTTAGAGGTAACAATTTGTGCCATCAGGACTACAAGTACTTATTAACATGGACGCAAGTGTTGAAGGAGATGTAATGTCAACCGTAGCATGTTGCTAGGGTCTCCGGTGTGTCTTCACGCCCTCCCCATGACGTGTGCGGGGCCAAAGCGGGGTATTTCCGCAGCTCGCTCGGAGGTATGCGTCGACGGATCGTGTGCATTTATCATCAATGGCGCTCTTCAATTGCGCCATCCTTCTTTCTCGTATTCCCTTGAAGAGCCATATATGTCTCTCTTGTCCCGGTTTACACGTCTCCCTGCTACCTCAATTGCTTCCGCAAGACTTGCGACCCTGAGCTCACACTTCATAGCTCCAATCACGCTCAAGAGTTACAGAGGTGGAAGTGTACGCATAGCAAGAATGGCTTCTTCTCTCCCCAAGACAATGAAAGGCGTCCAGATTGAGAAAACGGGTGGAACGGAGGTCTTGCAGTACAAAACCGACATCCCCGTCCCGGAGCCCAAGGAGGGTGAAGTGCTGGTCAAAAACGAGTTCATTGGCATCAATTACATCGACACGTAAACCCTCCCTATCCCCTTCCCCATTCCCTCCCTTCCATTCCCAAACTGACGTCTTGACAGATACTTCCGCTCCGGCGTGTACCCCCTCCCGCACGTCCCCTACATCCTCGGCCGCGAGGGCTCCGGGACCATTGCGGCCCTTGGACCCAACACTCCTTCTTCTCTCTCTCTAGGCGCCAGGGTAGCGTATATGGGCCAGTACGCGTACGCAGAGTACACAGCTGTAAGCTCGGCGTACACGGTGTCTATCCCAGACGAAATCGATTCCAAGACCGCGGCGGCCGCGCTGTTGCAGGCTCTCACCGCACTTACGCTGATTAGAGAGGCATACCCGGTACAGAAGGGGGACTGGATTCTTGTCACTGCAGCGGCAGGTGGTGTCGGGCTGTGGCTGTGTCAGCTTTTGAAGGCGGTCGGGGCGCGAACTATTGCTACGGCGAGTACGGAGGAGAAACGACAACTAGCAAAAGAGAACGGGGCGGAGGTATTGCTCGAGTACTACGATGATGACAAAGATAAATTTGTGAAGAAAGTGCTGGAGATCACGGGCGGGGAGGGCGTAGCAGCAGTCTTTGACTCCGTGGGGAAGAGTACGTTTGATAGTAGTCTCGCGGTCGTCCGTCGAAAAGGCACCATGGTTTCCTTCGGAAACGCAAGTGGGCCTGTTACGGGGTTCGCTTTAGGGTACGTACCCTTCCCTTCCGTCTCTTCTTTCCTCCTTTTCCAATCATCCCCCCTTTCGAGGCGATGGATGCGTGGTGGGTACTGACTCAAACACAGCCGCCTCTCTGCCAAAAACGTAAAACTCCTCCGCCCCACCCTCTTCAACTACATCGCCACGGCCGACGAACTCTCCGCCTACGCAAAGGAACTGTGGTCCATCATCTCAGACCAGAAATTAAACGTCAGGATCCATGATGTATATCCGCTCGAGGATGTTGTGAGGGCTACAAAGGTATGCCGTGCAAGTTTTCCTTTTTCATGAGATTGGAGGATGGATGAGAAGGGTGGACATTTTAGTCAAGGTGAGGTGAAGGGGCTGACGAGTGATAAATAGGATATCGAGAGTAGGAAAACGACTGGGAAGTTACTGTTGAAAGTTTAGATTTGCAATGGATGGAAGGCGTGGTGGAGGTACAGAGAGCAAACGTTTGAAAAAGGAGACGGAATAAGATGCATGTCCTAAAGAGAACACCTTGCAGTTTGTAATCGTTGATGATGGAGGTTGCGGGGGCGGAGCAAGGCTGAATCCAACACTGCCTCTTCGCCTCTTATACACACACATTAATCATGAAGAGCAATGTTTTAACATTTCTTGTGCCTCTTTGTCAGAGCGTCCCCTTCACATACCAATAAAAGAAGTGAACCACGACTCTCTCGATACATTCAAACAGTTTAACTTGGCCAAAAAACACAGACGGTCAGAGCGTTCCTTTCACATGCCAAAAAAAGAAATGAACCACGACTCTCTCCGTAGATTCAAACAGTTCAGCTCGGCCGAAACGCGCAGACAGTTAGAGCAGCAAAAATTGCTAGATGGGAGTTCAAAGGAAGAAACGTTCGATGAACTTAGGAACTTCTCCCGGACTTTCAAGTACGACAAACCGGATCCACTTGATCTTTTCGTAATACTAGGGAAGCATCGTGAGAAAAAGGGAAATGCAAAGGAGGAACCAAGAGCTAGGGCAGATAGAGGAGAGCATACAGATTTATTCGGGGGTATTGGGGAGCACTTCAGGGCTAATGATATAGCGAAGGGGGATGCCGAGAGGGTGAATGCTAGGGCCGTTACCTCTCGTCAAATCACTCCACACTCTCGAGTTCTTCCTCCATATCAGCTTCCTCGAGCTGTCTTTCACCCTCGAGGTACCACAAAAACCAGGAAAGATGTTCCCTTCGCTGAATCCTCTCGAGGAACCGGGACTTGTACCTTCAACAGCTCTTCATTTCTTGAAACAAAATCAACAGTCCCAACCAGTCTCTCCGGTGACCGATCCCAAGATCCAGGAAAAACCCACATCATACAAGATTCCATCGTGGAAGAGCAAGAGACGGGTATAACGGGCGAGTATGAAGGGCCAACGCTCGACACCCAATCTACGATATCGGCCGATTCTGTCGTTAACATAACACCTCAACAGCGAATGGATATCATCAACAAATTTTCAAGGGCGCTTACACGGGATCTACCCACCAAGCGCTTCGTGTTCCACGGCAAGACCACAGAAGAACCTGCCTTTCGTCGGCAATTCGAAGGGCTGATCAAGGAGTATTCGAAGCAGGTTATGCAAGGACCTGCTCGGCGATCGCATCGCAGGGAGGCATCAAAGGCCATTCGGATTCTTAGGAACAACATATTGAACAAGTTCTACGAAACGTTAGCAGGCTCAAATGGATCCGAGCGAAGAAGCTATCCGAGCATAGTACAACAGGCCAAGGAACAGACTCTTCCCGAAAAGACTGCAGCTGAGAAGGTTGGTGATTGGGAGTTTCAACCAGATGGAGAACCGGTGGACCGCTCTATTGATGACTACCAATATGACATAGCTCGAGTCTCACTTGACGACCTTGACAGTGTCCCAATCATTGACACAACCGCCAATCTGCCCAACCATGTTGATAACCCCTCCGTTACAAACGCGTTCAGTTGGACTGATAGTGATGCTTTTAGTCAGGATAATACCAATGATACCAGCGCCGAAGATCAAGATGTGTACACTTACCTCACGCAGCATTCTGCATTCTCAGAGCTAGTTGATCAGCTCAGCATCTTGGTAGAACGGTACTTCTGCGATCAAAAGGACCTCATTCATCACCGTATTTTACTGGCCCTACGCCGCCCTGGGATAGTGGACAAGTATCCTAACGGCCTTACCCAAGCGTCATTCTACACCGAATGGGACGTCGTGAGATTTCTCAGTACTCAGTATCCTTCACACATGACCCAGAACCTCCGCCATACCATTGCTATTACTGGCGGGCCGGTCAATGCACAACTAACAACAGTTGAGCAATACCTTCAGCAGAACTGGTCAAGTCATACTTGGGAGCTGGTTGACGCGTTGAATGCGGCCATTGCAATTACAGTTTCTGGATCTCAGCCTGGTAGGTGACGAGTGAACCCAGAGCTCTGAATCAACCAACCAAATGCTAATAGTTTCAAGATGTAGACCAGATTGCATCTTTGGAGAAGAGTGTGAAAGTTTCCCTAGACGATATGAAAATCACCGTGATTGGTTCCGAGGACTTAATCGTAACAGTCGGCCAACAACTTGCCTGGCTTGGAGCAACCTGCCGAACATCAATTGGTCACTTAGCACTTTGTCATACATCATTATCTGAGGTACAACCAGTAGATTCAGTCGTCTTACCACACGCGACGTTCCAGATTCGATACCAAGTCCTACCAATTGACCCACAAGAGCAAAAGAGCTGCTGGAACGATCTGGTAGGCGACTCAGTTGTGGTTTCCAGTTTCCCCACCGCCGAGCGTCCTCCCGATGCAATCGGTCTCGAGATCCCGTTGCAGATCATGGCAGCACTTGCTGATGTGCCTCTCGCCACTTGCTTCCGCGGTGGTTATGTTTTGAAAGGCCGCTGTCTCGCTTTCGTTCCCGTTAAACGTGAGACTAACTTTGTTCAATGGCATCTCGTAATTAAGTCAAGTGGCCGGATTTCCTACCACGACATCAACACTTTGTTTCCGAATCGCCTCTCTACGGCAGAACTTGATGAAGAAGCGCTTGTTAACGTGAGATGCTTTCTAGGTTGGTGCTCGGAGTCTTTATGTACACTAGGTCCGTATATTATCCTTGTCCCAGTCTCCGAAAGAGGGGGGTGTTAATTGTCAAACAGCAACAAATGAATATGAATACACCTCCGTCGGCTACACCAAGACCAACTACCTCTCCAAAAGAGTAGTAGAACTTACCGGGGTCAATGTAGGGTTCTCCCATTGGGGTGCAGGAAACCTCGTCTTCACACTGGCCAAGAAAGATGGGGTACATCATGCCGATCGAGCGCAATATTATACCGACGTACTCCACGATGCGAAGCAAATACCTGTGATTCTTCAAGACATGAAGGACCGTCGCGCCTGGTACACCGATGGAGAAACCGTCATTCTTCAAGTCATCCTGCATCAGCAAGCCCTGAATATGTTTGGGGGGAATGACGAATCTCAACTTGCAGCGGCAGTTTCCACGCAGCCGCAATCTGTGAGACAGGCAATGCTTGACAATGCAGATATTTTAGTGACCCTTGATAGACATATGAAAAAGTCTGTTTTGCGGCCCAAGAGGTTCATACACGTCGTGGGGGAATTTTTCACCATCCTAGAGGCTTTCATGGCGGAAACAACGGACGTCGCAAAAGCTGGAGTGGAACTAAAACTCGACTGGAAGAAACACGTCTATGGATGGGAGTACATGGACTTGGTAGAAAAGAAACTCAAACCCCGTCTGCGCGAGCAAGAACTTCGAGATACCTGCGGTTACTGGCCTGAACTGGCCCGCGATGTCAACGCAGTTGTTTTATTTGGCACCTATCTGCAAAACATCATCAGCCCACATCCATCAACCCGGATATGCAAACACTTCAAGGAACTGCCCAAACACTACGACTACCTCGCGGTTCAAAGCACCACGCTGGAACACATGTACACCGAGAGCGGGTCTGCCGACGACCGCGAACAACTTACACTCACGGGTATCCAACTGCATCGGTCTCAGCACTTGTTCGAGAGGTGTCCACGCGCGTCCATCAATACGGATAAGTGCAAGTGCGAACGCATCCAACACCTTGCTCCCCCAGGAACCGCAAAGAAAAAACCAAAACCTTTTCCAAAACTACGCGGATCAGAGGCCGTCATCATCGGACAAGTACCATCTACTGCCTGGAGGAGAAGGTTCGGAAAGCCTTGGGAAGCGCTGCGGGGTTCACTGCATCCTAGAGTCGTTTCTGATCCACTGATTCGATACCCCCAACCTGTCAATGTTCAGCAAGTAGAAGCAAGCGTAAAAGCGATTCCTCACTCAAGCTTTACGAAAACTCATACTTCGAGCAGCGACATCCCATCACCACAGCCGTGGAAGAGTTCACTGTCCACTGTCAGCGTCAGTGCCACCAACTCCACTAATCCAACCACAAGATCATCCGATATGAGACAAGGATTGGACGGTGTATCTGAGTTCGGGCATCCGATGGAGAAGAGTATATCGCCAACCTCTCGATATCCTTTACACGACGCAACGCGTGGAAACCCACCACAATCAAACCATTCCACTCTGTTTAGGTCCAAAGAAAGAAGACACCAATATCCACCTAGAAACAGACAGGTATCATCCCCAGTGAGACAGAGACAACCTCGCACTCAGCACGCTGCGCCCCCGTCTACGAATATCCACATACCCCAGTCCCAGTATCCATCTAACCAGCCATTTGCAAATTCCACCGACCCTTCAAACCAACCTTGCGATAGTTGTACCTCATCCTCGTATATCCTAGACCGCGAACCTACCTCTTCTGGCACCACTACTTCTAACCACTCTATTCCCATATTGCGGCCAGACGAAAAGCACATTCTGAAACCTCAGGCAATTCAAATGCCCAGACGCCAACCGCACTTTACAGAATTCCAATTCCGGCAGAGTTTCCACTCACCAACTTACCAGGGGGATTAATGTAGTTAGTTGTTGTGAGAGATGAGCGCGAAATGAGTGTAAAATAATAATTTATATTCTTTGTAAGTGTACAATTAGATAAAAGTATGTGATGTTCCTAAAAGTTATTAGTGGAAAAGATTTCCTTAGGTCAACGCTAGTTACTGCTATGACCCTACACTGCTTCTGGAAAATCATGTGCTGAAGAGTTTCATCTCACGCTATGGCAGACTTGGAAAGGTTCGGACCCCACGATCCCATGAGAGCACTTGACCCCATGTTCGGCCGAACTTGCAGTGGTATCATCATTCTTACTTTTCTTTTGTGCGGCGTAGATGTGCTTCTCGCACGCTTCCACTTCATAGATGAGATCAGTAAGATTATGCAAAGCCTGAATTGGATGGTACTCCGGCTACGATTCCACTTCATGAATGTCCAGACACTTTGGACCCAGCTCATGAACTCCCAGATACCCAGGCTCTGCATCGAATTCATGAACTTCCAGAACAGAAGAGAGAAGTCGCTGTACAGATAGAGATGGTTCGCATGTCGCTGGGTTCAACGTGTATCATAATCCGCAAGGTTCAGTAGTGCACAGTGTACTTCGATTCGGGTCTAGATCATTTACCCTGCACGAGGGTTCGTGTCGTAGCATTGCGTTTGTATAGTTTGCGTTGCACCATTACTGCCGACGAACTTCGAGCAACGTGGTGGATAGCGGGCATGGAGGAAGATGCTGATTTTCTGCATAGAGGGTATGGGTATGTTGCCCCGCAACTTTTGGGTGATTTAAGGAAAATTCTGCAGGAAGGAGATTGTAAACAGCCACGGCGGCCATGTGGTGATTTGGTGCTAGTGCTGGCGCTCATGATGTTGATTATTTGGCCGGTGATGCGAAGGAAACCTTAATTAAGTACAGCTGTAGATCCGGCATATTGAACCAAGTTTTCATATAAGGGCAGAAGGACTTGAAGAAAACACTTGATAATGAGATAAGTCTATATAGCTTGTTGTATATGCACTTGAAACCATAGGGCCAAGCAGTAGCACGTATCGCAGTCTTAATCCTAAACCCTAACAACCCGCAGGGGGAAATCAGGGACTTTTGGGCCGTTTTGGACCGTTTCGGACCCCACGACCTGGATATGGCATTTCACCCCATGCTCGGCCGAGTTTGCATTGGTGTATCCGGCTCGATAAAACAATCTGGACCCGCAGAGGTACATCTCTGTATTCAAATCCAACATGACCGCCGTACTCAGCAACATTGGGCCTCTCCCCACAAGTTTCTCTTTTCCGTCACAGTGTCGCGATGCCTACTTCAAAGACTGCGCAACAACATCATGCGACGTGCAATGGGGCGCTCATTGCGCAATCCCGACTGCAACTGGCGGCTCATCTGTCGTGAATGATCCGGCGTGCTGGCCCTCTGGAGATGCCTGGTCGACGGCAATGGAGTTGAACCAGGATGACCGTGTCTACTTTTCTCCTGGAGTCGAGTGTCCGGGAGGGTTCGTGGCAGCAGCCTCGGGACATGTGACGGAGGCGTTTCCTAGTCTAAAGGATGCTGAAACAGGAATCATATGCTGTCCATCGTATGTTTACCCACCCGATTCAAACGTAATCGCAAGAGGGATCGTCGAGTTGACCAGTCCTTCTACAGTGGAATGGCGTATACGATCTCGCTCCGAGAATGCCGAAGCGCAGTATCCTCCGCCACAGTAATTAAATGCACCAGCGTACAGCTAGAAGCTACATCAAGCGTTGTTGTCCAGTCCTTGACGCGGGAGTACTGGGCTGTCGCATCAGCTCTTCAGTTGCGGTATCAAGTCACCGATGTCCAAACACAGACGAGCAGTTCGCCCACAACTAATGGAGACGCAAGCAAGAGTCTTCCACCAACCAATCCAAACGATACAGGATCTCCGGGTCTTAGAACTGGAGCTAAGGTCGGAATCGGAGTAGGGGTTCCTATTGTCGCTTTAGGTATTGCAATTCTTGCGTTCGTCCTTTGGCGGCGCAGACGTGCTTCTCGAACGGTGCCGGTCCTCGAAGGAGATCAACAGGACTTTGCAAAGCCTGAGCTGGATGGGGCCCCGGTCAAGGCTCCTCTTCATGAGCTTCCAGGTACTCTGGCTCCGGCTCATGAACTTCCAACTACCCAGGATCGCGTTCATGAGCTTCCAGAATGAGGGAGTGCAGTTGCTGTAACGATAGAGAAGCATCACGTATTACTGGGCTTTTTAGACACTGATGTATAAAACTGAGTGAATACCGTCGCCAGAGAAGCTTGAGCAAGGTACTGGAGAGGGAATGAGAAGCATGCTGGTGCTCATGATGTGGCGTTGAGGTAAGCACGTTTTACCGGGCACGTGATACGGCGTCACTTTGCAATCCGCTAGCTCATCTTTTCTAACTCACATCCTCGCATTCTCACCAACATCTACCACCCACCATGGACACCCCTCTCCCCTTCACTCAAGCTCTCCTCACGCGCGCACACTCCCCAACAACCGCCGCAACCCACCACACCGAGCGCATAATCCGGCGACCCCTACACCTGCGACCCACCTCCCCCGAGCCCTCCGCACGCGCCGTCCGCCGCGCAGCCCTCCACGCGCGGAAAATCACCTCTAAAAAGCGCAAATCACTGAAACCACGCCCCCTCTCCGCAGCTCAAAAACGCTCCCTCGGCCTCTACGAGATTCCTAAGGCGCAGCAGAAATATGCGATTTATGAGCCGCTGCATGAACTCTGGGTCGGATATATACGGGAGATTTTGGGGGTAGACGGGAAGGCGCCTGGGGAAAAGGGATTGCATGTCAGTGCTGCGGGCGCGGGAGCCATGCTCGCAAGCGCGGATATGCATGGTGCGATAGTGGAGGTAGTGCGGAGTCGGTGTGTGAGTCGAGTTGGTGTGAAGGGGATTGTAGTGAGAGATTGCAAGCACATTTTCGAGATCGTCACTAAGGGCGACTGTATGAAGTGTGCGTCTCTCTTCCCCTATACCAAAGATGGGGGTTTACTAACAATGAAGATGTAGCGATCCCAAAAGAACACACAATCTTCCGCTTCTCCGTTCCTCTCCCAACCAACTCAGTCAGCGAGACACTCAAACCCCTCGTCTTTGAAGTCATCGGCGAGAATTTCCAGAATCGGGCGCCGGATCGCGCGAAGAAGTTACCCAAGATGCATTATCAGCCTGACATGTGAGGCGCGCCGAGAACACAAAACTCTTAAAGTCGAAAAATTATGATTGCTATTACGACGCGCCGAGCTGGGTTGGTATCAAGGAACACCTACCACAGGCTTTATGGCTCGAAGTCGAGGCCTCAGATTCTCGCGGCAGACTGTCTCGAGTTCAGCATAGAAATGTGCAGAAGGTAGGGGTGCTTACAACTCGCGATAATGTTGAAGGTCTGCCTCGCCACCCTTACCCGAGAGGTGATTCGCAATGGCATGCTCGCTCAGCACCAGGTCTCTATTGGCATATTTGGTCGTCCGTACAGCGCTGACAGAAGCCTTCAGCTCATTACGAGATCCAGCTACCACAAACTTGCTCATCTACTTGGCGTACGCGTATGTGTCTATTCTTACGAATAGTCTGGCTTGGTGGCGGCCACAAGGCGCACTCGAATCATAGGTGACTACATCACATAAACCACGATAGGGCGATTGAAGCAATTTCTATCCTGGACAGTCAGTCCAAGGAGAGGGTAGATGGCCTCGTATCACCAGTTCAAGCAAACACCGAACAATTGGGAATCGTGTTATCTTCTAGTCTGTGTCAGTTTTTGGGCTACGTTCAGCCAAGCACATAAGGCTGTGTATCCGGCCCAAACAACAAATGCGGTTTCCTCTTCGCCAAATCTAACACCGTCTGCGCAAATACTGAATTGGCCCACGCGAACCAAGATCCTGTCCAGTATATTAGCTCGAAGCCTCTATGAACCTTTACGAATCAGAGTGACAGGAAACTTACGTGTGTAATCTATCGCATAGTCCACATTGATACTCTCATGAATAAGCCCATTCGTGCTCGCATTCTTGACCAAACCTAGACACTTCATAATCTCATCATCGCTCTCGCTAGTCATAGCCTGCACCAACACGCTCATCGGCCACGCATGTTGAAGTCCAATGTGCGGGCCGCCGATGCCTTGGAATTCTTGACCCGAGAGATAGAACGGATTCCCATTCTTCTCGAGGATCATCTTGCGCGTGTTCTTGTAGACTTCGTTGTCGCTGTTCACGAATCCGAGGAGCGGGAGTGCCAGAAGGGAAGGTAAGTTCGCATCGTCCATAAGGATTGAGGAGCCGTAACCGTCGACCTCGAAGGCGAAAACTTTGCCGTACTTCTTGTGCTGGACGACGCCGTGCTCCCATACGCCTGCAGATATCTTGTCGGCCCAGTCGAGAAGTGTGCTGGATAGTTGCTTTTTGCCTGCCGTCTGGAGCATGTTCGCGGTGCGTCGCAGCTCGACGCTTACCATGGCGTTTGCGGGGATGAAGAAGCCGAGGATGGTGGCATCGTCGCTGGGTCGGAAGGCGCTGCGGACGAGCCCCGTACCGCCGTTGAGAGGATTCCCGACGCCATTTAGATTCAGTGTCTCTGTTCCGGTGTTGGTGCGTCGCTGGAAAGAGTATTCGTTGCGCTGGTAGGAACCGGTCTTCTCGTCGAATGTGGGCTTGGATTGTGCTTGGAGGAGTTCGAGTAAGGTGTCGATGGCGAGGAGCCAACGAGGGGTAAGGAACTCGGTGGACTTGGTGTGGTTGTAGAATTGGTTGGTCAGGGAGAGGAAGTGAGCAATGGAGTCAAGCTCATATTTGCATTCGAACACGAAAGAGTGCTCGTACGCTGGGTGCACATCGTCGCCGTCTCCCTGGTACGTGGGTTGCAGGCCGCTCGGTGGAGGAGGCTGGAAGGCGTTGCAGTACGGGGACCCGATGACATATTCGACCTGCGTGTTGATGGCTCCCAGAATCAAATTATGAATCTCCTTGTCCTTCTTAGCCAGAGGCTGGTATTGCGCAAGCTGGTTGGTCGAGTCCCGCAGCCACTCCGCATTGATATCTCCCGTGACAATGAAGCTCTGGGGACCCTTCCAAGCTTCTGCATCCCATGTCACTCTCGACTTCTTGTGCTTCACGGTGCCGTCGACGTGCCATCGCACCGTCGTGTCCAGGGTGTTCGGGAATGCGTTTTCGAAGAGGCGTGCAATGTCCTTGTCTACTATCCTCTCGGTCATATCTTGTATGGTCTTCTCGACAAGGGGCGATGTGAATGTGCGGCAGTGCTTCGAGGGTCGCTGGAAGGGCAGCTCCATGGGCCCGTCGCTATAGGGTGGACTAGGCACATGGCATTAGTCGCAGTCCTGGAGCAGGGTCTGAGGGGTGATTGCATACTGCTTTCGCGTAGCATAGTTCTTGTAGTCTGGACACGCTTCTTTGTACTTGGTTGGGTCTAACGGTACTCTCAGAGGCTCTTGTTGGGGCCCGCCGATCTGGGCAGAGACGCATGAGAGCAACACTGAAAGACTCAACGGTACCACCGAGCTCGTTTTCATCTTGGATAGCTCCGAATCGTAGCGTATTGTTTGTCGCCTAGCAAGGCGATCCTGCTGAGGTTGAGAAGAGCAATTGGCCTGAGGGTGTTGTAATATGTGCCCAAAGGAAAGAGGACGCGCTCTCAACAGTTAGAAAGAATAATGGAGTTACGCGACAAAGGGATTCCGAGGAATGCACACGTGCAATATCAGACAAGCGTTCAGTGATGAAGGACCTTTATCATGACTTCGTTGTCCACTTAAGCGTCGCTATAGAATGTGTTCAGCGGTCAAGCACTCGGCAGGAGACAGGTTTCAGCAATTGTTCCAACCTTTTCTCTGACGAGGCTTGAACTGTGAGCTGGCCCTAGCTCTCCCATGACCGCGGATCGACAGGTGGCGTTTGGGGAAGACGCGCCCCGCCCACGTGATTGCCAAGACGTAGAGCTCAAGCTTGACAGCTTCGCAGGTCATGCAGCAGCTCCAACGCACGACCTCTGGAATTCATCCTCAATATATCCCTCAACCTCGCCTCCAATCCTCCCTGCATGAACCATACAGAGGATCAATGAACGCGTTAACTTCTCAGCCCGCCTGATTTTCATGTGAAAGCAGCCGTGTGAACGAATACCATGGCAAAGAAAGTGCTCCCTTGAAAAAGACGACACCCCATCCCAGCGGCCCCCAATATTACCCGCACCTCCTACCCAGATCTTATTCGACCCTCATCACACATATTGGTGCTGCAAAGGATACGATTCCTTACTTTTCTAGGTCCTTCCTTCCCACCCTTGCCGGCCATTCCAAGCCAACCTCATCCATTATGATATCTCTCCCAGGCCTCAACCTCACCTCCGCGCCCACCGAACCCCTCAACCTCCCCCAATCCACACAAACTCGGGCACAAGAGCTGGCCGCAAACACTGAATACCGCTTCGAGGTCTCCTTCTCTCGCTCACTTACCATCAAACTCCTCTCGGGGACCGCAGAGTTCTTCGGCACCGAGCTCGCACCCTCCTCCTCATACACGTTCCAAGGGACCAAAGGCGCGATATACACATGGCATGGTTGTCGGCTAGAAATCGTTGGGGAAGCAGAGTCAGAGTACACGGCTGAAGAGACGCAGATGATGAGCTATGCGAACGCGCATTTCGCTCTGGAGACATTGAGGGAAAAGAGCGTGCAGACAGGAGACATAGGGCCGAGGGTTCTCGTGGTCGGGCCTGAGAACGCGGGGAAAACGAGCGTGGTCAAGATCCTGACCAGCTATGCCGTCAAATTCGGACGACAGCCCATGGTCGTGAACTTGGATCCGCGGCAGGGTATGCTGAGTGTGCCTGGGTCCCTGAGCGCAGCCGCCTTCTCCTCCATCGTAGACATTGAGGATGGATGGGGGAGCAGTCCCATCTCTGGCCCGAGCCCAGTGCCTGTCAAGATGCCGCTGGTGTACCACTACGGGCTTGCAAATCCTGAAGAAGGGAAGCTGTTCAGGCCTCTGGTGACGCGGATGGCGCTTGCCGTCGCATCCAGAATGGAAGAGGATAGTGCGTCTAGACAGACAGGATTTATCATTGATACGCCTGGTGCTATTGCCCAGGGGAAGGGTGGCGTGTACGAGAACATAGAACACATAATATCTGAGTTTTCTGGTGCGTGTGATGTCCTCCTCCTTTCGACTCAATCTACCCACCACCTACATCTCTCCACGAGCCTCTCAATCATCCCGTGAACAAGCGCTAACAGGTAATAGTAAACGTCCTCTTTGTCCTCGGCTCCGAACGCCTCTACTCTGACCTCACGCGCAAATACTCCAGCCGGCCGCCTGAAGAATCCGTCTCGGTAATCCGTCTCGACAAATCCGGGGGCTGCGTCGACCGCGACGAGACGTACATGAAGGCATTCCGACAAGCACAGATACGGGCTTACTTCTTTGGCCATCCGGGCGACTATGCTCTCGGACCGAACAGCCAGATGGCGGACTTTGACGACCTGAGTATATTTAGGATCATTGACAGTGAGAATAACCCCCCCTTGAGTGATTGGACATGTATGCTAACTACAAGCTAGCTTCCGCAGATCAAAACTCTTCCTTCCGCCCTGGCGACGGCGGGGACGACGACTTATACGGCTCCGGTGCACCTATCTACGAGAAAGTCACGCCGTCGTCGATGATTCAGAATTCGTTGCTGGCTATCACGACGGCTGCGGCGAGCGACAGACAGGAAGTGATCCGCGACGCTAGTATACGGGGGTACATTTATATCGCAGATGTCGACGACGTGAAGAAGAAAGTTAGGCTGCTGTCACCGCAGCCGGGACAGACGCCGCCGAATGCGATGGTCTTGGGCTCGTTTCCTGAGGACGTTCCTGGGTTGGTTGGTTGAAGGGCAACACTCTGTGTGCGGACTCTTATGCACTTTTTTGCGAATAGGAGAAAAGATCCTATGTATGGAATGAAACAGGTGTATTGGATGGGTTATCTAAGGCTGTATGCCACGCCATGTCTATTCATTGGTCGCATTCGATGCTCTGCAATAGATCAATCATAAACAAGATATCAAAAGCCCCATCCTATCTACTCGTCCAACTGCTTCTCCGTCTCATCCAGCAGATCCTTTAGGATCTTCACCGTGCTCCTCATTCCTCTGATAGCGTTCTCATCCGGCCCATTGCCAGGCTGCCAAGTCGCGTGCGCAAAGTCAATCATCTTGACCGCCGCCAACTTGGGCAGATCCTCTTCCTCCTCTTCCTCTTCGGAAGGCCTGGAGCTTGCCAGCGTCTTCTTCGTCTTGGCGTACTCATCCAAATCGCCCTCGTACACGAGCAGGATACTCGCCGAATACATCCTACTCTCCTTCTTCTCAAACACACTCTGGATATCCTTCACCTCGCCCAGGAAGAACGCGAGCACCTCTCGCGCCCTCTCAAGCTGCGCTTGGGACTTCTCCTGTGGAAATACATACGCTTCGAACCCCTCTTTCACGTCCTCTGCGTTGAACTTGCGGCCGTACATTTTGTTGTACACCCAGAATTCGCCGTCACCGTTCTTCTCGGCGAACTCTTTAAGGTCGGAGGGCACGTCTGCCGCGTTGTCGCCTTGGAACGTTCGCATGCCTGCGATGCGGAAGCCTAGACTGCCACTTGTTGAAGCGTTGCTGACTTCGTCCAACCGTGCACGCTTCTCCGGTTTTGCGGCCTCGTCCCACAACTGTGCGCCGAGCTTCAAATCTAGCACATTGGGCTTCTTGAACCCATGCGTGATGTTCTCAAGCACGATATGCAGTTCCGTTTCTAGCTTCTTGCCGTGTAAGCGCTCAACGCCCGTAGCGGTAACAATGGTGCCTGAATCGGCTTCTTCAGCAACCGGCACAGAGCCGGAGGAGAGAGAGAGCTGGCCCATGTATGTGGGGAGGTACGGGGCGAGGTCCCGGTGGGTGGAGGTGACGGACTCGTAGAAGGCGATTTCGGCAGGGGTGCAGGGTTTTACAACGACGGCGCCAGAGGCGTCAGAGAGGACACCGTCACTGAAGGTATATGTGAGTATAGGTTCGTTTGTATAGGTGAGATTAAGGGAGTGGTAGTGGGAAGGGGGGCTTACTGGCCGGCGGCCGCGTTGCCGAAGGCCTGGAGGGTGGAGGCGTCGAAGGGCTTCTTGGGCATGGTGATGGTGTTTGGGAGAAAAGAGCGTATGTACTGGGAGGGAGGACGTGTATCTGTGGGGTATGTACGGGGCAAGACTTGGGGAAGTGGGAGGGTGACAGCGGGTAAGGCTGGCGGCTGTGCCCCGCTCACTGGAAGCGAGTCAAATGCTGGACCCTGGTTTAAGCTCTATGATTCGTGCGTGGTGACCTTGGACTAGCCCGACGACGACGTTCGTCGGTGTCTTTATTTACATACCACTTGCTACACGAAACACTTCCACATGCGTCTTTCTAGAGGACCGCAAGATTAATTAATAATTGGTCTGTTACTCACCGTAGCACAGCATCAGTACCATATCTCCCACTCACATAGACAAGGTTGCAAACACGCACGCCGCAACGCGCGATTGTCTACTTTACTAATTCAGTTGCCTTCACCTACACTCTACTATTTTTTCCTGGTCTCACAAACTGGTTCTGCTCTACTGCTTCATCTCCAAATCGACTCCCAGCAACTCCATTGATCGGCAAGTGGGAGGAAATTAGCTAACATGGCAGAAACGGGTGGTGCTACTGTCCTTCCAGCCATAAGCTCAAGCTCGATGCAGGCTGAATATACAGCTGAGGTGAATGGGGTCAACGGCAGCCAGGAAAGTGGGGCCAACAACACAGAGATGAATAGAGAGAACGCGGTAAACGGTGCAGAGCAAGCCGCGGGCGAAGGGGATCCTGATGGACCACGAATCCGGCGCCAGGTATGTGCGCCTCACTCGGGAGCAATCACGCGTTCAAACTCATCACCGACATGAAACAAAGGTCGAGTTCTATTTCTCCGACAAGAACCTCCCCAGCGATCTCCACCTCCTCCAATGCTGCGGTGGCCGCGAGAACCTCCCCGTATCCATCAGCCATATCTGCGGCTTCAGGATGATGCGCAAGTTCAAAAAGAGCGTCGTTGTCGAAGAGCTCCGCAAGAGCGCCTTCCTCGTAGTCTCCGACGACGGCAAGACGATCAAGCGAAAAGTGCCATTAGTGGGGAGATGCCTTCTCGATCCGCCAGAGGGAGAGGATGAAGAGATTGCGTACGATCCGCGTACCAAGCAAGAGGTTCTGCATCCCCTTCCATTGCTTCCCAAGAGGAAGGCCGAGTTACCCCCAGGCAAGACTAAGAACATGATGAAGCCATCCGGATTCGAAGACGCATTTGTTGAGGGTCCGATCAGGCCAGAGGAAGCGGAGGAGGAGATGGCCATGTACGGCTCGGACAGATCTTTCGTTGAGCGTATTGAGATTGCCATCCAGCGGTTCCAGCAGAAGCATCGCATGCATGAGATGTACTCCAAGATATTCAACAAGTGGTTGCGTTTTGGTGGCGTGGAATCTTCGCCGCCTATGTTCGGTAGTCTTTCCAAAGCGGATATGGCTGAGATGGACTCTGAGGAACTTGCGAGGGTCATGGCAATCCACAACGTGCCGTGGGATCGCACAGATGGCAATCAGTGGGTTGTGGACTTCGTGGGTGTAGGAGAGGCTTTCCTGTAGGTTTCTTCTGCTTGGGCCACATCTCCTCACGAGGTGATACGCATACTAACTCTGTGAAAGTTCGTCATTCTACCCATCAAACTACGGACATGCACCCAAAGAAGTCAAAATTGCCTGCCAAGTCCTCCGTTCCTTCTACAACTACCTCTTGTTCCACAACGTCTGCGAAGAGTACCGCGACGACCTCCTTGCGGCCCGCAAAGTATGCGACAAAGCTGAGTTTGAGCTTACCAAAGTCTACACAGCAGGTCTCGTCCTCCCTGGTGCATTCAACATGGCAGCAAGCACCATATTCGGGGGCTCTCACGCCAAGACCTTCAGCGAAAACAGCGGATGGGCGCAAGATATGAACATGGACGAGATGGGAATGCGTGATGAGGAGGCGCGAATCACCTTCATGAACGGCGTGGCCAACTACGGCACCGACGAGCAGTACAAACTGCTCGAGCACGACCTCTCAAGCATCAGTATCATCCAGGACGAGTCTATTGGTCTTGAGATTATCACCATCCAGCTCGCGGCTGATGAAGTCAAGGAGATGTATGCCCAGCAGAACGAGGCTTACAAGACCAAATTGCACCTCCAACCCCTCGGTAAGCTGATCTGCAAGGCCTGGAGCATCGGGACCTTCCACGAGTACGACCTCCCGGCGTCCAAGTATCCTAGTGGCAACCCTCACACGATCGACGAGAACAAGACGTACGAGTTCTGGGTTGAGGACGCCGTGCTCTGCGAGTGCTTTGAGGGCTTGAAGATGGATGCTCGTGTTCTTACGCTCGAGGGTGGAATCACTATCTTGGACCAGGTCAAGGAAACCATGTGCAGTTTCTGGAAGTGGTTACCAAATGAGCTATGGATGGAGAGGCAGCCAAGGGAGGTGAGGTACCTGAAGAGGGGGTTAGAGGATGTGCTAGAGGAGAAGGTAGACCTCCAGGAAGGAGCTGAAATGAATCCCCATGATGACGACTGAGAGTGGCGGACGAGAGTGGGATTGCTGGAGGTTACTACGCCATAATCGGCGTTGATAATACTCGCGTCAGGTTGAAGTGTTGGTTCCAGGCGGTCTTCGCTGACGTTTGCATCTCCATCTCAACCACACACAAATCGCCGTCTACCAAGCCAAGAACGATGGAATTGAGCAAAGCTCACCGGTGTAGATACGCACATGGCTGTGCAAGTCCCCTCTCGGTTGGGTTTGTGACTCTACCACAACTTAAAGCCAAGTCATGATATCCAAATTGCCAAGATACGAACATGTCTCTCAAAGGGGGGTTCTCCTGTGGAGCAGTCAGTGAGAACGATCACGTGGTGCAGAGGTGTCGTTGCCAGCGAGGCAGAATCTTCAACGCAAAGGCTGTGTGCTGGGTTCGCCCATGACGCGGCGGGCGCAGCCGGGGAAGACCAATACGGAAAGCCATGGCTCGAAACAGCAGACTTTGAGAACGAAGGAAGTTACCGTGTGTAACCTTTAGCGTGGCTGTAAGTGGTTTAGTCGGGATCCCATGCACGGTTCTCGCGTGACTTGGCCATTCTTCTTTCCCAAACCAACCAAGATGAGACCAGGCCCAGCATCTCCAAGCAAACTTGACGGCCAGATCATGGCAGACCAACGGTGGCTCTACGCAGCCGCTGCAAGAGCTCGCCAATCAATTCGAGTGTCGCGTCGCACCGTTACAGCTCGTTTCCGGTGGACTCGTGGCATTTGTGAGGTCTTGCGCCCAAATCACCTTGCGATACGAGGTGGCTGAAATGGCAAAATATCATGATCTCAGGCTACTCTTCCACTCACGATGCCATAGCCTCACTCCGCATCGTACTTCGCATTCGCCTCTGTGCGAAACTGTTGGATAAAGGAAGCACGCTTTCATCCATCTTCTCGTCGATCGTTGCACGCTTATTATGTCTTGAGTCGTTCTACCAGCCGTTTCACAACTCTACGCAACAATGAACTTCTCGCTGTTGCTCCGCCAAGTATGGTGGCTTACCTACAAGGACTTGCTGCTGCTTCTGAACTCCAAGCGGCGCGGCTCCACCATTGTTCGGGCATGCACCATTCCTACCATCTTCATTGTCTACATCGCATTCATCATTAGAGTGTACTGGCCCAAAGAGACATACGGAATCGGCAATCCAAGCGCCATACGCCCACTGTCCCAAGCAATTGCTGAAGCCGCCGGTGGACGAAGAACGCTCGCGCTCTGCAACTACGGCGCAACAGGCGGCGATATCGACAGTGTCATTGAACAAGTCAGCGCAGCAGCAAAAGGGAACAACGGCCAGATCGTAGAAGTACTCCATCATCCTGACGAACTTCTCACCCTCTGCAAGAGCTCCTTGTCCGCGGTGACTAAGTGCTTTGGTGCTGCCGAGTTCTACACTTCTCCGAGTGAAGGAGGCATCTGGAACTATACTATCCGGGTCGATGGGGCCCACGGCTATAAGATTAATGTCAAGAACAACAAGAACGATGCCGAGGTCTTTCCAATTCCACTTCAACATGCTATTGACTCGGCCATCGCCAACGTGAGCTCTGGGAGTGGTGCGAAGGCTCTCCCTTCGAATATCAAGGAATATCCCTATACTTCCAAGACACAGAAGCAGTGGGACGACTCGCTAGTTACGTCGATTCAGAGTGCCAACGCTAAATATATTGCGGTTGTGTGGTATATTGGCTTCATCGGTCTTTGCTATCAGCTTGTGGGTGTCATGGCAAGAGAACGAGAGCAGGGGATGGCAGACCTCCTAGAATCCATGATGCCGAACGTCAGCCGGTGGGAGCCTCAGATTGCGCGCTTGTCGGGTCACTGGAATGCCTTTACAATGGTAAGCCTGATGGATCCGTTCTCAGCACCAGCTCATAGTGACTCTCTAGGTGTACTTCCCCTCGTGGATCATCATGGCGATAATCACCAAATTCGGTCTCTTTCCCAAGACGAACCCAGCCATCGTGATTATATACTTCATCTTGGCAGGTGCCTCTCTCAACTCCTTTTCGATCCTCGGGGCATCGTTCTTCCGGAAAGCCCAGCTCAGCGGCATCACTGTGGTAGTCGTAGCACTGCTCATGGGAGTGGCAGTCCAAATCTCCGCAAAGACAATGTCAACAGGCGCCGTCACGATACTGAGCCTCCTCTTCACGCCAATGACTTTCACCTTCCACATGATCTGGCTGGCACGGTACGAACACAAGCAACTCTCGCCAAACCTCATCAAAGCGGCGCCAGATGCTACCTGGAGGCTTCCGGGATTGGTTTTCTGGATCTTTATGGTCATCCAAATATTCGTCTACCCGATCCTTGCTGCGCTAGTGGAACGATCGCTATACTACCATTCAAGCTTGAAAGGAAGGAACATTGTGTACAATGACAGTGCGCAACCAGTGGTTTTGAAGAACTTTACGAAGCACTATACGCCGAATTGGTTCTTCCGTGTGATAGCACCCATATTTGGAATTAAGAAGACTACTGTGAAAGCTGTTGAGGACTTGTCTGTTGCTCCAATGAAGGGTCAAATTATGGTCCTTGTTGGTGTCAACGGATGCGGAAAATCAACGACCTTGGTGAGTGGCTTGGATTACATAATTATTCGTCTTGATGTGCTAATTTTGGTTTCAGAACGCTATTGCGGGCTTAGGAGACGTGACTTCAGGCTCAATCACCGCGAATGGCTCTGGAGGCATTGGTATATGCCCACAAAAGGTAACGCGCTTCTCAAATGCCACCCCATGTTTCACATTTATCGACGTTATATGCATCAACGTATGCTGACTGATGTCTAGAACGTTCTCTGGGAATACCTCACGGTCTCACAGCATGCCAGAATCTTCAATCGCATCAAGTCAAGTACTATCAGCCCTACCGCCGACGGTGAACTTAGCCAGCTCATCTATGATTGCGGGCTTTCTCATAAGCTTCAGGCCTTTTCCGACGTCTTATCCGGGGGGCAAAAGCGTAAACTTCAGTTGATCATGATGCTCACTGGAGGAAGCCAAGTCTGCTGCGTAGATGAAGTATCCGGGGGGTTAGACCCAGTTTCTCGGAGAAAGATTTGGGACATCTTGCTGGCTGCACGCGGATCGAGGACCATGTTATTGACAACACACTTCCTTGATGAAGCCGAATTTCTCGCCGATCATATGGTCATCATGTCTAAAGGAAGCCTGAAGGCTGAGGGATCCGTTTCTCAACTTAAGACTATTCTCGGTGGAGGTTACCGCTTCCACTTTCTCCACGGAACGGGGTACTCCGAGCTCCCTGATGTCGAAGACCTGTTCCTGGGCGCACACAAAGAGAGCATGTTCGACCAGACGGTCTATACCGTCAGAGACCACCACCGCTCTATGGAAGTTATCAAAGAGTTGGAAAACCGTGGCATCGAGAAATATCAGGTTACAGGACCTACGATTGAGGAAGTTTTCATGAAACTGGCCGAGGAGTCCGAGGATACTGTCATCACAAGTGAATCGAAGATTCGTGCAGAACACGACGTGAGCCCTTCTCCGCCACATAGCAAGGAGAAACACGCCGGAATCGTTGCCCATGAACCAGCAATTGACGACATCCTCATGACTGGAACAGCGCTGGGCTTTCTTGAACAGTCGTTCATCTTGTTCAAGAAGCGTATGATTGTGCTCAAGCGGAACTACCTACCCTATCTATTCTCGTTCCTGATCCCCATAGTCGCGACCGCGTTGATATCCATCCTCATAAAGAACAGGAGTTACCCCGGCTGTTCGCCAGCTCAGCAAGTTAACGTAGAGGACATCATGACACTCTCAACTAAGAACGGCTACAAGCCTCTCCTAGTGGTTGGACCTACCAGCGCCCTGATGAACGTCAACTTGACCAGCTTCCAAGCCATGCTGCCCGCACAATTCGGAAATGCAAGTACGTCAGCTACTGCGTTGCTGGAATACATCCAAGTCGTAGACACACTCGAGGAATACCATTCATACATCAAAGCGAATTTCAGCAAAGTCACACCGGGCGGCTTCTTCTTAGGCAATGAGCCGGTATTCAGCTTTTATTCCGATTTGGGATTTCTCGGAGTGTACTCTGCGATCTTCATGCAGAATGCCGTCAATATGCTCCTTACAAATACAACCATCTCGACGACTTTCAGGTCTTTCAATGTTCCCTGGCCGAGCGATGCTACCAACCAGATTCAGTTCATCTTTTATTTTGGGCTCATCATGGCTTGCTATCCCGCTTTCTTTGCGTTGTACCCGACGAGGGAGCGGTTGCTGAACATTCGCGCACTTCAGTACTCGAATGGGGCGAGGCCATTCCCTCTCTGGCTTGCCTACTTGACCTTCGACTGGCTCAACATCCTTGTCACAAGCGCTATCATGACTATTATCCTCGCGGCTTCTACGTCAAATAATTGGTGGAACATCGGCTACCTCTTCGTCGTCCTATTCCTCTATGGTTTAGCCTCGCTACTATGGTCCTACATGGTCGCACTGTTCGCCAAGTCGCAATTGGCTGCCTTTGCTATTGCCGCCGGGTCACAGGCTTTCTTCCTCCTAATGTACTTCACGGGTATGATGAACATCCAGTCGAACATGGAAGCATCGAAAGTTGAGACAGCCCTCAGGATCTTCAACTATACCTTCAACCTCATCACGCCAAGCGGAAATCTTACTAGAGCTCTCATCATCTCCATGAATATGTTCAATTCGCTCTGCCGCGGAAGTCCTTCTCATATAGCAACGTATCCCGGAGAATTCAAGCTTTATGGTGGCCCTATCGTCTACCTCATTGGCCAATCCCTCTTCATGTTCGGCATTCTCATGATCGTAGATCATAAATGGACAGCCGGATGGTTCTCAAAGACCACCCCAGCGAAAGATGCCGAAGACCAAGAAACCCTCGAAAGGGAGGTATCCGAAGAGATCGAGCGCGTCGCCAACGCAACCGACGGCCTCCGCGTCCAGCATCTCACGCGTACCTTCAAGTCCCGCCAATACGGCACCATGACAGCCGTAGACGACGTCACCTTCGGCGTCAAAAAGGGCGAAGTCTTCGGCATCGTAGGCCCCAATGGCGCCGGCAAATCAACCACAATCGACATGCTGCGCGGCGAACTCCAGCCCTCACAAGACGGCGCCGCAATCCACCTCGGCAACATTGACGTCCGGCGCGACCGCCGCACTGCTCGTGCCCGTCTTGGCGTATGTCCCCAGTTCGACGCCGTGGACCAGATGACTGTGCTTGAACATCTCGAGTTCTATGCCGGAGTCCGCGGGGTAACAGACGCGAAGCGCAACGCGCGGCAGATTGTGAAAGCCGTCGGTCTAGACCAGTTCGCGTATAGCATGGCAACGCAGCTCTCGGGGGGCAATAAACGAAAACTGTCCTTGGGAATAGCACTAATCGGCAACCCGGAGCTGGTCCTTCTCGACGAACCGAGCAGCGGCATGGACCCCCTCGCCAAGCGGAAGATGTGGAAGACGCTTGCTGAGTTTGTGCCTGGTCGCAGCGTCCTGCTCACTACGCATTCCATGGAGGAAGCAGATCATCTTGCGGATCGCGTAGGTGTGTTGGCAAAGAGGATATTGGACGTTGGGACGACGGCACATTTGAGAGAGAAGCACGGGTATGGGTTCCATATCCAGCTCATTTGCAAGTCCGCTCCGCATACGCCCAACGAAGAGATAAAAGCGATACAGAGTTGGGTGGAGAAGAATCTGCCCGGAGCGCAGGCGGAGGGGTATCCGTATCACGGACAACTGCGCTTCAATGTTCCTGCAATACGCCCACGCAACCCTCCCACATCCTCAACGCCTGTTCCCGAGCACAACATCGAAGAAGTTGAGGGGGAGGAAGAGGAAGAAACAGTTGGCAAACTCTTCGTACTCCTCGAGGAACACAAAGACAAGCTGGGCCTGGAATTCTACTCCGTGTTGCCGTCGACGTTCGATGAGGTATTTCTCAGGGTCGTCGAGAAACATAATGTTGGCGAGGAGGATAGACCAAATGCCAAGAAGGATTGGAGGCATCAACTTAGGATTGTGGCGAAGGTGTTTTTTCCTTATATTTGAGATTAGGGTTGGGGGTGAGGGTTGATAGAAAGTGGTGGTTGTAATATTTTGTGTCAGATGGTTAGGAATTCGGGATGGTAATTTGATAAAACATTGGTTTTGTGTATGCATTAGTAGGGCATCAGGTTAGTCGTTTGATATTAAGCTAACTTGAAGATTTTCAGTCAGATATTATGGGCGGGACAGTTTGAGATACCTTGGGATAGCATCCGCCAATCGTCTTTTCCTCTGTAGTTTTAGAAAGTGGCGAATTGATTCCGATTCCAAAATTAAGAATTCTTTAGCGCGCTCTCCTTACTCGTGGAATCGCTCCTCGAAGGTTGCGGAATCGGCGGGAGATGTGGCAGAGCTGTGATACTATCCTCAAAATGCGCCGCGTAAAAATTGAAGATTAAAAAACACGCCTAAATTTACTAAGATACCCCGGCAGTGGTTCCGTTTTAGGAAATGGTTTCTTCTACGTCGCACCACATCTATGCATCGCACCCAGATAGAGCAGCGCCGACCCTGTGAGTAAAATAGCGATTTCGTGCATGAGCGGCCATTGTCCGAATTTCTCTGGCGCGGATTTTTGAGGTAAAAGCGACAGACACCATGAGCCCGTTTCCCCAGGGCTTTGCTGCGAAACTCGACGAGCGACCAGCACGTCCCAGAGATGATGGAGAGCACAACAGGAACGAGACTGGGGCGAAGAACAAATTCCCGTAGATCAGTAAATTGTGGTCGATTTTGTTTTTCGTGCGTCGGCGGAAGGGTGGAGAAGCTAGTATGCATCGCATTAAATCTCAGTCAGTCAGACCACTGTCCAAGACCTGCAGCAACGCCAAGCCTCATATCGGGCTATACCAAAAACGACCTATTGTAGTTTTCACTCATGGGCCTCTGGGGTGAGCCCATGGGTTGTAGTAATAAAACTATGTATAATCGCTGACATTTGCCCATATTAGATCGTGTCACAATTCCTGGTCAAATCGTTACTCAGCTAACCCTTATCAACACAATTCAAGAATAACTACCATGGACTGGATCTGCCTTAACATCAAAGGCAGCCAAACCACACGAGAGGCTCTGGTGGATGTCCGGAATAAGCAACTAAAATTCACCCTACGATTTACACCAAATATCGGGTTTGCAGGCTGCTTGGAAAACAATCTCCTGTCCATCTTGGCCGATCTGCAAAGCAAGGAAACTCCTGGTCGATCCTATCCCATCCAAGATTCCATCCGCTCCATGATTATCGAATGTGCTGAAAGAGCAGAATTAGCCTTCACTTTATCTGAAAGAAAACCTCGCCCAGATCTCGTTGTTCAGATGATCACAACCTCTCTTGGACTCCAAGCAAACTTCACGAATGAAGTAACCGCTTATTCAAATTTCTGTCAGTCACTCTATCCAGTCAACCGGTTCTTATTAGCAGAAGGGAGACGCTTTCCTGCCTTTGAACAGATGTCTACTGTACAATTCGAATCTCTGCAGTTTCTCAAAGTGTTTGACAGCTTTCGTGGCTCCGCCGTCAAAGTCACAATTGCATCAGATCCAGCAACCCAACTAGTGTACAAAGGAATCTCATTCTCTGACTACCTGGCTTTCGAACATGAGCTATTTATTTGTCGTCGCGACGGTATCTATCGCGAGATAGAACTTCTCCGCAACATCATCCTGCCAAACCCATATATTGTGGCTGCTCCGAAAGTTCTTGTAGTGGTTGGCTTTGAAGAAGTAGAGACTGGAAGTGGCCGAGTATGTGGGGTGCTTTACCCATATTACAAGAATGGATCGCTTGCTCACGCCCTCAATCACAGCGTTGAGCAAAATGTTCGCATCCCATTAGCAAAGAAAGCGAAGTGGTGCCATCAGATTGTTTCTGGAATTTACCATGTTCACACTAAAGGACTCAGCTGGCATCAAGATCTCAAACCGCCAAATATTATCCTCGATGATGAAGAAAATATCATCACCATTGATTGGGAGCAGGGAATCGGTGGAACAAACACATTCATCTCTGCACCAGAAACGTACCTCGATGTCGACGCTCACTACTCGCAAGGAGAAGGCTCTGAGATCCTGTATACGCGATACAAAGGGCCTCCAAGAATCAACAATACTATTGGTACCCCGCATTGGGATGTCTTCCCAGCATGGAGTGTCCATTGTCGAAAGGCTGTTGAACTCGCGGAAGTGTTCAGCTTAGGAGCAACCATGTTCTTGATATTGGAACAGGTAGCACTAGAGCTGGTGCCCGGGATAGAGGATTACTCCACCGCAAAGTTGGCCTGGTCTCTTGCGTCCTCAGATATACCACAAGCCTGGAAAGACACTGTAAACGCTTGTACCAGAGAAAATCCAAACGAGAGGATAAGCATGAAGGAGGTGCTTGCTTTCTGGAACAATGAGGTTCATAACTACCCCTAAAAAGTAGCTCCTTACCAAACACAGTCGGCTTATTTTAATTTGCTGAGATGGCCTGACGGAGAACATTTTAGGTCATGCCATGAAATGTGGTGACCAAATGCAGGCTTGTTTTAATATGCTAAGAAATTCTGTCTCATTCCATGGCCCGATGTGGAACGCCACAGGTCACGCATGTTCTTCGAATTTAACATGCGGCGCCTCACTATTATAGGTACACCGATCTGCGCTCGTCGTTTATGTGGGCGAAGGAGAACTAACCTCTGACTACGCTGAATTTCGGTAATAAATTAGCACGGCATATTCCATGTCAGCGGAATCTAGTTTCAGTTGTAATATAGACTATGATGTCAATGTCGCAATCATCGGTTCAGGTGTGTGATTTCTTTTATAGTAGGTTGGCAAGGGCTCGCAGCTGCTAAAATCTATTTGGACATTCGACCAAAAATCAACCTCCTGATCTTTGATTCAGTAAGTGGAGGGAAATACGTGGTGTCCGTACATGTCGTCTGAGAGCTATACAGAACTCTTCTGTCGGGGAAACTTGGGCATCAGAAAATCTTCCCCCACAGCTCAGAACTCAGAACCTCCTTGGCACTCTTGAATATACATGGTATCCTCTCGGGAGACACCAATTTGATGTCCCACCTGGGTCTCACATTCCCGTGCACGTTGTGCATCATTTATCTCCAAGCAGCAGCGGACCGCTTTAAATTATCCCAGCGGATAATTTTGCAGACAAAAGTAGTGTGCGCGACTCGAATGACCAATAGTGGTTGGTTGCTTGAGGCGATTAGGAAAACATCAGACAAGCAAGATGAGATCGAGAGCAAAAGGATAAAAATAGTGTGTAAAAAGCTACTTGTTGCCACTGGTATTGCATCGACTCCGAAGCCTTGCACTCTTCGAGGCGCTCAAAACTTCCGAGACGATATCTTCACTTATGACGAGACTCTCACTAGAAGCATCTAGGAACGGTTGGGAGGTAAAGGCCGAACCTCAATCACTGTCATCGGTGGTTGTAAGAATTTTGTTGACGCTATTGTGGAAGTAAGTTTCCAAGTCGACATCTAATTGCGAATCATCGTCATCCATGTCCTCTTCATTTCCCTCGTTTCCCTCGTCGAGTACGCTTCGCTCCTCATCATATTCGTCTTCGTCGTCATCATCAGAGCTGTCCTCTCTTATCGGAGCAGTGATGCTCATTAGTTGCTTTAAGACATCTGCATCTGTGCCTCGCTTTAGCGAAAGAGCAATGAACTTCTTGGGGACTCCGAGCAACAGCAGTACGTTCAACGACAGGAATGTTATTCCATTGACGGCTAGTGGTGGTTGCTTGACTCTCTCCTGGCGTCCAAATCTGCGACTTCATCTCTTCAGGGCGAGGGCTAGTAACGACCGGAAGCATGCATTGATTCTCTCGGCGAACTGGGAACTGCAAAATCATCACCTCTTGGGATCGAGGGCTGGCAATGGCCCCAGGAATGCGTTGATCCTCTCCTGTGGCCTGGGTCTGTGCAATTGCTTGTTTGTAGCGAGGGTCAGTGACAACCTGAGGTGCGCACAGATACTCTCCTGGGCCTTGAATCTGCGTCACTACTATCTGCTCATTGCGAGGGCGGGTACCGACTGGAAGCGTGCAGTCGAACTCCAACTCGGGCCGAGTGGACATCAAACGAACAACGCCATCCAGAATTCTAGGCTGTGGACCAAGAGGAGGAACTAACGGATCCGGAAGATAGCCTTTGGCGAAGATCAGCCCACAATTGCTCGATGCCGTTTCCTTCTTCAGTCGAGGGTTGGAACGCGCGGTCGTAGTCTGTTTCTTGGATCGTGAGGGTATAGAAAATTCGGATTCAGCAAATCCATCTGCGACTCTTTTCAAGCCAACAAGCTGCGGCTGATGCGTTCGAGACAATCGCATAGAGCCACCTCGACAATTTCGTCCTACCATACGGAACCCTCGCTCCCGGTTGCGCCGTCCGGGTGATAGGATTGGTTTTGCTATGTCGTTAAACCTCCATATGGTTTTATTTGTAGGTATGTGTTGGTGCGTGTTGTTCGAGTGAGGTTCCTGGATATGCTGGTGTTTTAAAGTCACGGCTGTGGGATAGTAAGAACCGAGCTGGCTGTCTTCGATAGGATCGGCTGCGGTGATGGGGCTGTCGATATCATTTTCCGCATCCTGGTAAGCGCAAATATTAGTATTTGAAAAGGGGAAAAAACACTACGCAACTGTTCTTACACTCAGTTCAGGCAGGCCATCAACTGTCGAGGTTCGTACTAATGCGAGCCTGTTGACATCGATAGGTAGCTGCCTTCTGCGAGTGCTCGAAGTCCGGTGAAATCGATGGTCTGTCTTGTCAACTTTTGATCTGTATATCACCTTTTCCTTTCGCGTCGGCGGTGAGGCAGATTGTGTATCAAATTGCTGTATTACAGAACAACCCTACCTTCAGTTCCCTTGCAATCGAATATGGAGGAGCAGCGGTATCTTCAGATATGACAGGAATCAAAGGAAACGCGAGAAGATAAGGTTTATTTGATTGAGGTGATGCAACTCCACTATCTGTACGAATCTGCTCATCCAGAATTTGTGCACGACGCCTGAACCGTGAGGGCCGCTGTGGGATGTTCTCGACAGCCCGAAGAAACGCGGCTAGTCGCAGGCGATGGCCTCGGAAATTTTCATCGTGAGCCATGAGGCGCAGAGCAAGACGAGATGAAGATGAGTGAAATGCCTCAGCCTGTCCATGCAGCTTGAGAAGATGGGTGAGGTTGAGGGGGGAAAGTTGGAATTAGAGTCTAGGAAGCCCGGAAGGAGCCGCGAACTAGCGCCATTGACGTTTTCGATTACCTAACGCGTTCGGCGCACCACATTTTCAGCGTCACGGCTGTCTTGCCGCGATGCTCTGGTCGTCTGCCTGGTACTCGCTCTTGCATTGGTCAATGGCGACAATCGGATCTGTCCCGCTCCAGAAATAGACCCCTAGCATGTCTTTGCCGTCGACACCCAGGTGGCCTGTCGACCACGACTACCCCGAGGTACCCTGCCTTTCAGACGACGACGAGTTTGGAGAGTTGGTGAAGAAGCTGTCCTTGTAAGCCCCGAAGCATGCGCTTTTATCACACCGACTTGAATGCGGCGCGCTCCTAGCTATAGCTTGACCCGTACTGACCAACACTAGCTACTTTACCGACGCTATATCTCTCCCTCATACCTTCGAGGAAATACGATCCCTCCCGCTTGGCCGCGTTCTGACCCCCCTCATTGTGTATATATCCGATAGTGTGCACCATCCAGCTCTTGTGTCTGCACTTCTGTGCGTTGGACCCCTGCCATCGCGCTTCTTGTTGGAACTATACTGCGTGTTCTCACGTCTGAGGAGAACAACAGGGCGCGTCTTGGAAGATCTCTACGACCTTGTAGAAGGTGTGCTGGCAGATGCAGTTAGGGTTTGTAGGGCAGATTTCGTCTTCTCACCCTCTGCCTGAGTTCTGCTTGACGACCACCTGGTGATTCTCTTCGGACGTTGGAGCACGCCGAATACATACCATGGCGCATGAAGATCTATCTTGACTGACGAGCAACAGGGCCCTAAAGTCACATTTTTCGGCATTGGAAGAGGCCTCTGATGAGCCGGGCGTCAACGAAGCCAGAGGCTACGCGTGCGAATATGTGGCCTGGCAGTTCCTGACCCACCTCTCCGAAAGGGAGTCCATTGACTTTCTTCTCTACGAGCTGCCGCCTACCCCCTCGCCCAGTGAACAGGACGCAGACCTTGGATGTGATGCACCGCAAAATGGCGGTACCCGCCATCCACCAAGCGAGGACTCGCCGCTACTCAGCTCGTCGCGGCATGGAAGAACATCGTCATATTTTGGGACGGATAGTGTACACGCGAGTACTGTGGTTGCCTCACGCTCAGATGAGTTCACCTCGCGGTTTGAATATCTGAGTGCCTTGGAAATCGCAACCGTCTCTGGGTCTAAGAAATTCCTCAGTCAGCGACCCGTACAGAAGATCATCAACGGCGTATGGCGGGTACGAGTCCATTGCTACTCCAACATGTTGAGCAGACTGATGCGTTCTAGGGCGATATCGTCTTTTGGGAGAGTCTTAGCGTCAATTCAGTGAAGTGCCCAAAGCTGTACAACCCGAACCGATCGGATCCCTTTAGTCGACTTCGCGTGCCTCGCTACCTCAAAATCTTTGAGACGGTCTTCTTTGCAACATTCCTTGCTCTCTATTACGCGGTCCTGGTTCGTCGAAGTTTCACTCATGTCACGCCTGCTGAGCTTCTTCTCTATATCTGGATCGCCGGTTTTGCATATGATGAGCTGGGAGAGTGGACCGATGCCGGACAGACTAGCTTCTACGCGTCAGACTTTTGGTGGACTTGGGACATTGTACGAATACTTACCTGATACGATTGCTTGTGACTGACAACCGGATAGAGCATTGTCCTAGTTGGAATGGCATTCTGTGTCCTCCGTAAGTTTTCAACTCAGCGATCACTACACACTGCAGTTTTAACAACATCAGGGATCGTTGGATTGTCTTTGGGCTCCCTGGGTATCATCGATCTTGCTTATGATGTGCTGGGTCTAGAGGCACTGTTTCTTGTGCCAAGAATATTCTCCCTTCTAAGCCTGAACCCCTATTTTGGCACACTGGTAAGTTATGTGGGCTATAGTAACCACTTTTTCTCGTCCAACGGTAGGCATTCCACCAGGAACTGTCCGTGAACGTCTGTCTCGGCGTGTACCTACGGCGAAGCCGGGCCGAAGGAAAATTGCGGCACAGAACCTACCACACTTCGTTTTTTTCCGTCTCCGAACCTGCATCCAAGCTCGAGAGGCTAATGTGTTGTGCTTGCAGATTCCATGCCTGAAAGAAATGGTTAGTGCACTGACACGCAATGGCGGTGTCCTTGACCGACTCTAACGGCTAGTAGACGAAAGACTTTGTGAAATTCCTGAGCCTCGTGGTAATTTTATACCTAGGTACGGTGTCACCGCCTCAGCCACACCCCAGACTATCAAAGCTCACGTTTTCGGACATAGGCTTTTTGACTACCTTTACGTTATTGGCTCGAGACCAGTTTACGCCACGGGAAATGTCATGGATCTTAGGTCAGTTCTTGGATATTGGGCGGCGCGATGCTCTCAAATCGTGGTCTAGATTGCTAACCTTCTTCTCATCATAGTTAAGGTGTTCTTTGGGTGAGGCTGTGCGAGGCCCTCAAATGTTGTCTACGTTGCTAACCTACTTCCTCGTCATAGGTCATCCTACCTTGGTTTCGTAAGTGCTCATGAAAGGCGGCACAGCTGCGCCCCCAAATGAAAGCGCGGTGACTGACAAGAGACCCTAGGATGTGGCTCAACAGATGTAACCAACGCTCGATCCAGAAGGGCTGCTTGTCAACTAATGCCGTAAACAGATCACCGTACTTTGGTCCGCCCGTTATGGTAGCTATGGAGCTCTTCCACATGCATTTGCGGTCTGCTGATACCCTGCAGCTCATCTTTGTGGCCTTGACAAACATCCTCTTGATCACATCCTTGATCTCTCTGCTCAGCAATTCTCTCACCAAAGTAAGTGCGTGCCTTCGTTTTTGCTGCAAGTTATGCTTGGCAAAAATCTATTGGATGTGGATGCTCCATTTTGAAAATGCGCTTCAAGGATTGCAAGCGAGGAAAGAGCAATGAACCACTCACACAACACCGCCCCAGCCTCAGCCGCAGCCTCGTCGTCGCAACCTGATCATGTTACCCGTCATTTTGCCGTGCACTCTCATGCCCCGATCTGCAATACCTCCCGTCTACCCACATCGCGCACTTCCGTGTCCGCTGTTCGCTTCACGAGGTTGCGGTGTGCAACGCGCGAAATATTTCTAGTTTAAGCTTGGCGGAATATCGCTAATTCGAATGTTCGGCAGGTCTTGGATCATGCACGTGAGGAATATCTGTTCATGTAGGTTCTCACGGCTGTTTTCATCGCACTGTGGCTGAACACAACTGAATGTAGCTACTCCGTTTATGTGCTTGAAGCTTCCACTTCAAACAGATTAACGTATTATCTCCCTCCCTTGGTAGGCTATTTTTCGGATACTTTTCACGTTATGTCTATTTTCGGGTTTCAAGTAGCCGCCGGGATCAAACCTATTCGGCCAACATAGCCTTTAGAGTGTACCAGTGCTTGCAGAGCCAACCACTTACGCTGCCCTGGCTTTTGTGGCACGGCTCTGCGATATGCTTGGCACTTCCAGAAGAGCTTGTTCTTCGTTCTCCTCGCCTCGTCCTTCTGCTTAGGCGTATTCCGAGTCGTAGGGTGTTGCGGGAGTCGCATAACCACTTCGATATGCCAGTGCATTGTACTTTCGTTTCGAACATGTGGACAAGGCTGATACGAGTCTCCAGAACCTCATTCCACTTGTTCTCCGCCCACTACGGCTGGTCCTGCCTGCAGAGCGGCTCAGAAGCGCTCGGATCGTGCTGCTCAAAGCGACTCATTTACCATGGGTAGGAGCAATTTGGGCTTACGAAAAGTTCGAGCGTAAGTCTGGGGCTACGACTATCGGTGGTCCTGAAACTGCCACGGCCAAACGACCTCTCCGTTCATCTATGAACCCTCCGCATCTGTTAAACTCGGGCCTCCAAGCCTCCGCGGGGGGAAACAATAGCACGTCAGGCAGAAACATCGCTACGAGTCGGCCTCATACTAGAACAGGCCCTTCTGACCCGGACCCCCAGCTAAAATCGTTGGTCCTCAAGCTCACATCCCAGGTTGACCAACTTACGGCCATGGTGTCGCAGCTTCAAGAACAGCGAGAAGCGAGCATGGCCACTTGAGGTCGGCGCTTGGAGCCATGCTCGAGAAAGGGCCAGCTGTCTCTCGCTTGCCCAAACAAGCACGATGGCACCGATCGAGGCAACGTGTTTTTATCCTTTGCATGCAGAGTCACTGGAATTGGCGCGTGAGGATAGGGATGTGTTGGTGTCTCACGGGTCGAACACTTCCAACGTAGCAAATGAATGAAGATTGAACACCTCTGCGTAATTGACGCGGACACGCACATGCCACGCCCCATCTGCACATGCAGGGGCTCACCGTTCTCTGCGCTTAAATTGGCGGTCGCCGCGAATCTCATTCGCACTCGGGCCGCTAGCTCTCCCGAGGCTTCGGGATCGCTCGCACGCCCCGGTCCACCGCTCGAACCCTCACCCCTGCCACCCTCGACCCATAGCAGCCAGCACGGCCCTGCCGCTGCTATGGCGGTTTTGCACTCTTCAGCCCTCTGCACAGACAAGAGACGGCAGACAATGCCCATGGTCCCATGCACCAACAGGCGCCTGCCGCCGCGGCTCGAGCCCCCATGCCCGCCCAAGTTTGTATTAGCGGCTCTCTATCTACCTTGTTCGTTCATCTCCGAGTCTGCCTCGCAACCGACGGTTTGGAGCACACACCGCCGCAGCGCAGCAAGCAGCGTCTCAATTTGGATCTACCTTTCGAAGCTTGGCTCGATCCACAGATATATCTCATCCTTAGACGCCCTGTGAATCTTGTGCTACTCATCTCCACCATCCAACTACTCATACATCCCTCCCTCCTTCACACATCAACGCCCTACTACCAATCCTACACTACACTTATACATCCTCCGCGTCTTTTGTTCCATCACTTTTGCTCTGCAATGTCATCCACGCCGCCTTTCAATTCGCCCTACCAACAGGCCATGAAGTCGACTTCGTTACTCCACTCACCTGCATATCCCTCGCCTGCTCGAAGTGACTGCGAGACCTCAAAATATCCCACTGATGGTCTGGGTCTCTACAGCTACCCACAGTCTTTCAACGCGTCTGGGCCTCCAACCAATTCAGTGCTTTACCCACCATCACCTCAACCCACGGAAGCTTGGGCTCATCTCTCAACTGGAACTTCCCCACTCATGACTGAAGCGATAGTGGATCCATGGACCTCGGGAGCATACGACCACCCTGTTTCTCGATCGCCTTTGCCTTGGGGCGCACACGACGAATCCCACCGCTCCTCACTTTCGTCGACTCGAGAAATGTCTATATTCTCGCATGCAAGCTCCGAACATGCTTTCCCGCACATCAAGCTGGAAAGCGGCGCTGAGTGGGCAGCCGAAGAGGAGCGGCAAGCACCCATGACCGTCTCCCCGGACCGTCTCAATGCTGCTATATTCCCATATCACAATTCATACAGCTCGCCGCAACCGCCCAAGTATGATACACCATCAGGAGACGCGTATGAGCCACGGGATTTCGACCAAATGTCCTATGAACGCTCCAGAAGTCCCCATGTCAGGAGCAATTCGTCGAGCGTTACTGCACGAACACGGACACGGAAGAATTGGACCACCTCCGAGAATGCCAACTACTCTTGCCATGTTTGCCATAAACTGTTTCAGAGGAGCTACAATCACAAGACACACATGGAAACACACAATCCCATTCGCAAGAAGGAACACGTCTGCCCGCGGAAGGACTGCGAGAGACAATTCGTACGCAAGACGGACCTAGACCGTCACTATAACAGCGTTCACCGCAAGCTTAAACAATTCCATTGCGGCAAGTGCGATTCCTCCTTTGCACGAAAAGATACTCTTCGGAGGTGAGTCTAGTCTACTCCCAGCAGCTGTTAACAAGCACTGACACTACTTAGACATGAAGAAGACGGATGTTCTAAGCGTAACGAGCTCTCCAACACGAATGTTCTATCGCGATCAATGCGGTCAGTTCCCGGTGCACAGATGCAATACTATCACTCGCCGCGACCGGACATGTACGATACACGGTCACCGCCGCTATTCCGAGACGACAACTTCCCAGGAAGCCCAAGCGGCTATTAGACGTGTACGATTATCAACTGGGCGGAGGCGTCATTTCAGGGAGGCAAATGGAACTACCACATATATTTCTTTTGTTTGATATGCAGTCACAGAGCTTAGAGTCTAATCATGGAGTTTTGAAGTTCTGGGGTTTTCTGGAGTCTGATGGGAGACGAGCATTATCGGCGCATTGGACTGGATTGCCACAGGGGCGGCTGGTGCGCAATAGACGGGCTCCTGAGGGAGCCCTGGTGCCCTCATCGGGGGGGTGTTGGCCATAGTGTACCTAGATTCGCGCGAATGCCATTGTTTTCTCTCACCACATTCTCTCTGCTCTCGGACCCCTTGTTGCCCGGGCGAAATGACCGCATGTCGGATGGATTGACAGCCCGGGGTGGATAAGCAAACAGCTTCTGGCGCGCAAACGGCACGGCAGCCCCATCCGGATCCCTAACGCTTGCAAGCTTACACTTGCCATAACGTCTTCTGTGCAACCGCGCGCGGAGACGAGGATCACACGGGGGATCACTGCCGTCGGTCAAGTCCAAGCGGCGACCCGCGGCCCAGGTGGGCATGGGCCTCTCTGCGCCGCCGTGCATCTGCAGTGTGAAAAGCAGCTGCATTGCATGATGCAGAGGTGTCTCGTTAGCCGCTGGCCTCCACATGGAGCCTGCTACTGGCTGGCGATGCGCTCCAACATGCCCCCGCCGCGGTCCTCGCCACCGGGTGTGGCACGCAAGCAATTAGTAGGCGCAGTAAGGTGCGTTGCTGGCTATATTGGAGCCTCCATGTCTGCGCTGTCCGCAGCAGCTGAGCGGCGGGGTCGGTCGGCGTTTGTTAGAAACGGTTTCAATGATGTGCAGGCTGCATGCCCGACGCAGCATCAAACACTTGTCGTAGTATCGGACCACCACCCGTTAGGCGCCCGTACGGAAGCACCGTTGCAGCACCTATATCAGCCACGCCTTATCAGTCGTTTTCGAGTGCAAACCGTCGATCATGGCTAGCCCTAACGGGCTAGGACAGTGGGGCGGACACGGCTGCAGCGCCTCGCGCACCGGCACATTCGTCTGCATGAAAGTTCTCAGCATCGCCCTATTCTGTCCGTTCCCCTTTGACCCTCAGCGTCTCTCCCGTTGCGTGCGCCGCTGCATCATCCCGCATGGGTGCCATGACATATACAATCATGGCCAGATCAATGCTGCCTAACCCAGCGACGTGGAACTCTGATATTACCCCCGGGGCTGCAACGATGCATCTTCCAGCCCCCAGCCAACAGCACCGTCGCGTGCCTTCATAGGTGTCACTGCCTGGTTTTCTTTTGTTAGCTCATCTCTTGCTAATTGGCACTGTGGGCAGACACAGCTCCATATGCAGCATGTCTTACAGCTGGCCCTAGGACTACAACACACATGACTGCACTGGCATGCGGAACAGGTCCTCGCATTGGCGGACCGACCCTCCAGCTACGGCTCTTCAGCAGGTCATGTCACCAACATTCGATCAAGCCCCCAACTGACAACAGCCAACAAGTTTTTTCTCCTGAGACATACTCTATTTGAAAGTCCTGCCCAGCTCTCCGATTCCCCGAGTTTCTTCCCGCCTGCTGTGCTGCAGGCTATGGACTGGTGTAACAAAGCAGGCAGTCGATTGTCCCCGTCCCTCTTACCCGGCCCTGCGCTATCATTCATCATTGGGCATACGCAGAAATGATGCAAAACATCCCGCATAGTCTGCGCCTACTCACCAATATGCTTGCGTCCAACATGATTACAACAGGCGAATATCTCCGGTACGAAACTCTGCTTGGGAGATCTTCTCTTTGAATTGACTGACATGCAATCTGTGATGAAACGCACGGACGCGTCAAGTTCCCCACCGGAGACTTTCAGGTGGCGTACTGAGCTCTGCCGCAAGTTGCAAGCTGATGTTGATTGAGTCGAGCATGGTCTCTTTACCCGTTCTGCTGCTTGTACGATCAGTGCTCACCCCATCCAACAACAGTAACAACGTTGGTCCGTCATTGAAGATTCAACCCCCACAACGGCAACTTCATCATAGCGCGCAGGTCTAAATCGTAGGTCTCACTCACGTGGTGCTGCAGCAAATAAGCACCTTGCAATGTAGCAAGAGTAAGCACCTTCTTCAAGCTTCGAACAGCGATCCGTGCAGTCATCTTCTCGCGCGAGTCCAGGTTGCGGCTTCTACCACTTCCGACAGTCTATATGACTCCCGCAACGGGCACCGATGATATCACGGACAACCCCACGAGCTTCTTGTGTTGCCTTGCAATGTTCTTGAAGCATGGACTATTTTCCAATTTCCGTAGCCTCGGGGTCACACTGCAGGTTTCCATCATGAAATACCCAAGTTACAGGTAGGTACATGCAAATGTCCTGGAGTGCTCTGCATTTCTACTTGTCTTACTCTCGCACGAAGAAATCCGTCGCTTGGACATGATCCTACGCCACGCTTGAGATAAAGTAGCGTTCTTCTAGAAGAAATCCTGTGCCCGCAACTGGGGCCGTTAAACGTCTGACAGGCACGTGCTGACATGCAACTGACGAGCGATTTCCAGAATCGTCACGATACGTGGAAAAGGAAACGTGACTTCTGTCAAGTTTCAGTAGAGGACACACCTGCAAGCGATACCATTTATGTAAGCGGCCAACGCCTTACGTCACTTCGTTCCAATCAGCTCAATGATCTCGTAATGTTAGGGACTCATTCGTGGCAATACGAAAGCCACACCATCCTGACAGGCGGCCTAATGCACACATGCATCGGACCAGCAGCCAAATTCTCCATGAAATGCTTCTCACAACCCCACAACCAAGGAACGCACCCAAGTCGCTCCACAAGCCACCTGCGTTTCTCGCGCGAGCGCTTCACCGAACCTAAACGCACAAGCGCCAAACACGTGCCGGATTTCCCGCAGAACCCGCAGAAACCGCAGGAATCGCAGGAACCGCAGAAACGCTCGGATAGTCGCTAAAAGTTTGCTTGACAGCCGCCATGCAGCCGCCACAACCCTCGCGTGCGCTTATGGCGGTTGGCCAGCCGCTACCCGCCGGCAATTGCGGGATGTTAAGCGCGGCGCAGCGCTTCGCGTGGGCGTGCTCGCGTCGCACCAGCTTTCTTTCAACGTCAGCCATCGTTATCCATGTCAACTCTTCACGTCAGCCAAACGCCCCGGTACGCTAAGATGGCCCTGTCACCGTTCGCGAGTGCGGCCACCCGGGTTTCGCATGGGCAGCCGCATATCGGCTTCCTCTTCCTTTCCCATATGATTCGACCACCGCAGGCGAGCTAGCACTAGTTCTTCGTTCACGTCGCCTCGCACTCCGCTTATACAAGTAGTATGCCATCTTAGACACAGGTTCTCCTCCATACACGGTGTGTCGGACACAGGGCCAGCCTCTGCTGTGGCGGAGGCGGAGGCGAGTGTTTGCCTCGTGGACGGTCCGCTCACCAGCATGTGCCTTGAAACCCCGTTGCGATCCAGCCTCGATCGGTTTGGAGCTACCATCCTGCGGGGCATACAAGGCGGTCGTTGGACGGACAGAGGGTGGTAGTTACGCCCGATTGCGATGACGCGCTGCGGGCTGACGGAGACCTTAATCGGATTTGAGTTTGAGGCCTCCACTACAACGGGCGAAACCCTCACATCTGGGTAGTCTCCCCACTGTATGATTTGATATGGAGATCGTGTTTGTCGCGCTCGGAAAGATCACGTCGCAGGGAAGCGGCACAGCAGCGGGAGCGCGATACCGATATGCTTAAACCTTATCACCAATGTAGGCCCATTTTGCGATCTACATGCCTATTACGGGCAGCGCTGCCCACCTCCCTTGTCGTCGCAATGTCCGCGCTTTCTGCGGTAGCTTTTTGGATGCCGCGTCTATTATCCGAGGCAAACGCTTGAAAAGGAATTAGATGTGTCTTGGGAGTGTAGGTTTTACGCCCTAGGCATCTTGTCTGACTGAATTTTTATGCTACTGGTGTGTAGAATCCCGACTGTCTATTTGCAAGAGAGGAGGCGCTCAGACTCGATCGCTATTCGTAGATAGTCATTTTGATGTTGCAGAAGGTTGTCGCCCCCAATTTTAATCCATCCCGTAGGAGCTTAGCCTCTTCCAAATGCTTCCCCTCTCGTCATTTTCATCGCAGCTGGCGCATCCTCAAAGTAAGCAAATTTGTTGGGGATCAGAAGAGGTCGAAGACGACTTCAATAATGCAACGCTCCACATGCAGCCCTATGCATCCTTCCCTAGTCCCCAATGATGAAACGCTGCAGTGTCATGACACAAGCAGATAATCCTAAAAATTCCACCAAATAGAGTAGACGGCGGCAGTCACCCGTTCTTCCCACTGCCGACCGTACATATATAATATGTACAAGCCGTTTGCATATCTGCGCTCCTTGGTGGTGCCCCGCAGTTGGCGGGGAGGCTCACCGCTACTTGAGTATTTTCAGGTATTTGGATTTGAATTTTTAGAGTTTCTGGGTCGCAGAGGGAGTGATAGAGGTGCATAAACGGGATATCATGCAGGAGATGGGCTTCTTCGGGTTAATTCGTTCGCCCGCCATCCAGCGTGGCGGATCGAAACTTCGCACGAAGTATGTGCGGGCATGGGGACCAGAAACAAAACCTACATCATTTTCAAGTCTCTATTGAGTAACTTGTCTCGATTCATTGCTCGCTTAATTGTCGTCATTTCTCCTTTCGTACGAGCAGATGAGTCTCACATGGTTCATGTCGCCTTGGTGATCTCCCCGGGTTGGGATCGCAGCGCCAGTACCTATTAAGGGAGAGACAAGGAAAAGAATTTGTCAAGGTAGATGTCTCTACTTTCCTTTCCCTAGGGGGACTAAAGGACGCAGAAGAGACCCTTGAACCTACCGCATGTTAGAGTGTCAAAGGGAAGCCTGCAGTCGAACTCGCAGGGAATGCCAGGCCAATCATACACATCATCGATACATGAGTCGTTTGCTCTCCAGCTTACCCTCTAATTTTAATCTCCGATCTTCGAAACTTATGTATTCCGTCTATCAAACTGGGGAGACCTACGTGCTCTCGTGCGAGAACCGGAACCCAGCCTTGCACATCTATCCGTTCATTGGACTAGCGCGTCTAATCTTCCCAAATCTCTGATGAATGGAAGGATTGGAACACGGCGTTCAGCCCCACTGTATGTTCTGTGCATCTCAGCTGCCGACCCGAGCCGTGTGCGAAAAAAACGTGCACTCCATGGTGGCCGGGAAGAAAGTCTAGGCGAGCAGGTTGATACTGGGGAATGCTGGGCGGAGTGCAATGCCGGGATACCTAGTCAGAGAAATATTGGTATGGTTTGCGATGTGCTCTATAATTGAGCCATGGTGCTACTTAGTTCCATGTTTTTCAGTTCCATCTCAGGCCATTTCAGAGAGGAAGTGCTTCTCCTCATCTTTCCCACGCTCAAAGTCCGTTCTCCCTATGTCAATCAGCTCATAATACTCTCTAGAGTTGAGATCTATAGCTACTAACACCTACGTAATTCAAAACATCAAGATGTTCCCCGATACACATAGAGCTCACCTAAATCAATCAGTCATTCTATAACCCCTACTCAGCAACCTGAAAGTTTATACATCCTGACATTCAATCATACGACCTCACCTCCAGCAACGACACCAGAAATAGCGGTGCGTGAAAAGGCCAGTCCGCATCTCTCGAGCTGCAGTAAATATGCGACACTAAACCCACCCAGATCGGAAGATAGCGAATCAACTCATTGATGTGAACAAGCCGGGACTTGGTAAACAGAAGATGTAGAGAGGGATTGACCTCCTATTAGCCATCCTAGAGTCTGACTATATTTACCACTGGCCTGGATTGTGGTAGAGGTGAGAAATGTACGCCTAATTTCGTGCCCCGTTCCGCCTTATACAACCCGAGCTGTCGAAGCAACTTCTCTATAAACGCCGCGTACATGATCAAGAATATAGTTAGTGATAAATCAAACTGGAAGCAGCGCCAAAACTACATCGAGAACTATGGGCGTCCAACTCACAGATCTGCGCTACGTCAGCGTTCAAGGAGAAGAGTCTCCTGCATCAGTTCTCACTTCATCGGAGTCTGATGCACTTTTTTCTGTCACGTTGATGAGATATGCTGACTATGGTTCCACCACCTTGGGTTGCGCGACCTTTGCAGAGATGGTCATTTTTGCTATTAGGAGTCCGGTGGAGAAAAGGAGGCACAGGGATAGAAAAGAATATTCAAGGGACATCTTCACAAGAACTAGATGGCAGTTACAGCCGACTAATGCAAGACAAACATCCTCAGCCATCCTTGGGCAACTTCGGTGCAATTTACATGTAACGTCTGGGCACCTTTTCCGCCCCCCACGAATACAGCGAACCTCATCGATACCTTGCGACTTAACAAGAACATACGCTGTGATTTATCCATTAACAGCTTACCTCAATCACGATCTAATTCTACAAATAGAGAGCATAGGCACAAAATTTTATGATGTTTCCTCCTCATGCTCGTTACCACCACGACATTTCAACCCCGCGTTTTCCCGCACGAGACACCTTAGTAAATATCTAAGATCGACCGAACCTTTCATAAGCGCGATAATTTCTATGAATAAATACAGAAATCTGACGTACTATCCTTTCCTAGCTACCACATCCAAGTGCAGAGAAGCGTAAGCATACGCCTTTGAAACAGTAGGTCGCAAATGTGGAGGAGGGAGGATGTCGCGCTTAACGACAAGCGCGGTGGCCAAATCCTGGGCCATTGTAAGACGCAAGGCGGCCGCGTCTACGGTAAAGGATAAGGCGGACCATGGAGTACGGACTTTGGGCCCTTTAATCCTCTATCCTCCAGGATGCCTCACCATCTTGCTTGCTCCTTATATACTAACACCACGTTGCATCGTTTCAAGACGCGTGAAGTTCCTTCAATTGGATCCTAATTTCTAGGCCAGCCAGCCAGCTGTTCGTTATTTGGTTCAGTTCGTTTTTAAGGTTTCACAGGCAGACTTAAGGCTAGATATTGGGCGTAAAATATATGTAACGTTTATTGCATCGAATAGGACGCCATTGAGAAGATGCGGTCAGATTACACGGTTTTAGTCATTCGATAACCCTACCTCAATATCATACATTTCGTTTTCAAGTTGTGTCTCGAACTACCCATTTTTGAGGCCGTTTCCATCAGTCGTGACGCATGGCGCGAAACACCGTTCATAACCCCCCTCACCCTAACGCTAATAATAAACATTAAATACATCACATTGCTAAAAAGGTCGAGTGGCTTCAAATGAAGTCTCCATCGCCGAAGCTATTGAATGGGTTGTGTGGCGCACCTCCAGGCCCACCGAGCCCGCCGAACCCACCGCCGCCCGGGAAGCCTCCTCCACGGCCTCCTCGGTTGTCACGAGGCGCGCCGCCCGGTCCTATAGGATCGTATCGGGAGCCTGGTGGTGCCATGGGGTCATAGCCTCCTTGCCCTCTACCGCCAAACATCGGGTCGTCGAAAGTTGGATGCATGCCTCCGCCTATTCCTCCTGGCCTAGGAAGGCCTCCACCGAGATGTGGACGGAGGGGATCGTTCGGTCCGAGGCCTGGCGGGTACAGGTCGTCATGGCCAATCCCGGCAGGAAATCTACCATCTCGGAGGCCGCCACCAGGTGGACGTTGGATGTCGTACTCGTCGTCGAAGCCGGGGATGGGTTCTGGTAGCGGACCGCCACGTCGGGGTTGCGCTAAGGGATCATTAAAAGGGTATGGACGTGCAGGTTCAGGGTCTTGCGGTGGCCGTCGAGGGTCGCGAGGCTCCCCTTGGCGCGGTGCATCTCGTGATGCGTCGCCGTCGTTTCTACTTTGTGTATTTGATTCCTCATAACCTTCCTTATGTAGGCCTGGAGCCAGTTTTTGGATGACGGAGATCTTGAGTAGCGCACCAAGATCTGTGAGACGTCCCGCGGAGATGAAGACGTCCTGTAGTGTCTTCGCAAGATCTTCTGCTGGTGTATTTTCCTCAATTGTGACTGGGAGTGAAGACTCGGAGAGGTAGTCCTTGACTGTGACGTCAAAGTTGGTAGTCTTATCGTCCCCAAGCGCCATGGCAAGCACAACTGCCTTCCCACCTAGCCTATTCACCTTCACGAGGTATTCCATAGCTGATTGTGCGTGGGCATATCGGAAGGCGTAGGAGGAGGATGCGTTCCATTCGCTCGGTAGGGGTTGAGGATTTCGCGTGTCTGCGTGAGCTTCTGTATAGCGTGAGTACACAAGAGTGGGGTGAAGGAAGGTCAAAGCCCTACCAATTCGATGGTCCTCTCCAAGACCAACCAGTCTGAACCCTACCGCGATCATTCCCGCGTGCACCGCGAGGGCTACGGCTTCATATGCGTTCTTGATCTGCGGACCCGCGGCCTTGGGTAGACTTGCCGCCATGACGGTCGTGAGGGAGCCTGCGCCGAGCGGATTGTCCGCGGTATTGGGTTCTGGCATTTTGTGATGTGTGTATAGTCGATTGGTGAGTATGTGGAGCTGGCGGATGAAGTTGAGAAGGTGTAAGTCCAAGTTGGAGAAAGAGTAGGTGGGTCTTAAGAAGGGCCGTGACGCGCTTAGGCAACGATTGAAGGGTAAGCTTGCGCCACCAATTAGATCAAGGCTTAGCCTACGACCTGCCCCGCTTTGGCTAAGCGCGGGGTAAGTCACGTGTAGCAACGTTCACAATTTCGGGACTTTCAGAAAACAGTCGCGCTTGAATGGTAGCCATCATCCGCGCTTTCAATAATGACGGTACTCGCATGCATAGCTCTGGCAGATCCAAAGTAAAACAGGCATATCGCCGTCAGTATCGCCTTTCGGTTATACTGTCATGTGGCACATGGATAGGCCAAAGCAGGAGCAAGCCTGTGCTATCTTTTGTTTTTCTAGCACTAAAGAGAATCATGGAATGGATAGAAAACTGGTGTGGTGTATAGGTATCAGATCAAAATCAAGTTACTTACTAAAAGTAAGCATCTGGAAAGTTTACCTTGTCCAGAATAGTTACCCTCGCTCTACACGCCCGGCGCTTCTCAATTTCAACAAGAATGCAAACTTAGTATACCAGCCCTACACTGCCTTTCTATATCACATTTAGCAGCACAGGGAGTCCACGGTATGCTACGTCAAACTTCTAGCAACTCAAAGCAAGCATGTAGCTCATTCCTTAAGGAGTTATGATAGGGGAGAGTCTCCAATAATACATGAGACCGGAAAACGCAATGCAGCGATTACGTAACACTGGATTTCAGACAGCGAGACGTTGACTCTCAAATACCCAGCCGGAAATGAAAAACGCCAGCCTTGTAATGCAACTATTTGGACATGAAACAATATGATCGCTTGTACTAAAGGAAACCAATGGTAAAGGGAACAGGAGATTTCAGCAGCCTTAATCAGGAATGTCCCCAGATGTGCTAGTATTGAGCTCATTAGGCTCTAAGAGTCTGCAGGAGTTAGTGACAGCATTCAGAACAAAGTCGAAGGGCTACTCACGAGTACTGTTTGAACAATGTTCCCTCTCCGCCTTTCTCTAGATCGACGTTGAAGACGTAGAAGTTCCCTTCACTTGTGACTACCATCACTTGAGGCCCGTTGTTGTTAAGCGCGACTACCGTCCGCATGGGACCTGTTATGGCGCTATTAGGTGACCGCGGGATCTTCACCCAAGCGAAATCCCGGGAAGGCTCCCAGATCTCGGCTACTGCGCTTGGGAGATAGCCGCCAACTGTTGCTGCGAATGACTTCCCCACATTCTGCGACGTCCGTCGGATCATGCTCGCAAAGGTCGGGCTTAGTGGTTTACGTTCCGAGGTCGAAGCATCCATCATGCTGTCGTCATATTCGGACGTATCGGGAACTTCCTCACTACCACGACTGTTGCTGCGCTCTCGCGATGACGAAGGCCTGACAGGGCCTGAAATGCTGCTACTCCGACTCGCATTGGGCGCGCTTAGGCGAAATATGTGGACTGTCTCGGTGGCAGACGAGACACAGAGTAGTGTTGAGGTAGAATTGAACGACATGCTGTATATCCTCGCTGGAATCGAGCCTCGGCGGAATTGGTAGAGTTTCTGCGCATCGGGAACCGAGAAGACGCGAATGATGGTTCCCTTCTCGGAAGCTGTCGCCAATAGCGTTCCATCATTGTTCAACGCGATGCAAGAGAGTGGAGAATTATGCGCCTCTATTACATTGACGGCCTCTAACTTGGTTGCGTCGTATATGAGAACCTCTCCACTTGTTGGGGCAATGTGATCGGATTTGGGTGGAGCGTGTGACGGCGGTTGAAATGTGGCGGGCGCGGCTTTGGTTGGCAGGGGATACACGAGGTAGTTGTTCTCGGAAGACGCAGAGAGGGCACAGATAGCTGCATGCAGTCAGAAAGACTTCTTGCACCATGGAACGCTGCCATACCATTGGGGTTCGGTGACGTCTTCTCGTTCTTCAGCATCTGCATGTTGCTAATGTCGTATATATACAACTCCGATTCTAAGACAACAACGAGTCGCTTCCGGTTCAACCGCATTGCCAAAATAGCTGTGCGGAAAGTCATCTCGCAGATTGTTGAGTGTCGCTTGCGCATCTCGTCAGACTGAGTTGAACCGGAGCCAATGTTACTCACCTTCGTATTTTGGATGCGAAGCACCCTAGGCGAGAGGGTGAGGGCCACTAGGGAAGTCGAAAAGAGCATCTCCAAGCTCGAGACATCGCCTTCTCGCGATTCAGACTGCTTGTTGAAGGGATCGGTGGTGTAGACGCGGTAGCCTTTGGTTGTACCTAGAGCTCACGGTCAGTCCTCCGGCTTTCAGGCAGCCGCGGCTTGCCTACCAACACCAAGATGGCTGTGGTCCTGGTTGAAGGTGACAAAATTCATGGTGGTCATGTTTCCTTTGCCTCTGTATCTCGGGGATGATGCAAGGGCAGATGATGCGCGTTGTGGAGCTCGTGGAGCTAGGACCGCCTGTTCGCCGGCTTCAGCGGAACCGGTGGGGTGTCGTGTCGGTGGTGCAGTCGGGCAGTTGATGCGGCAAGAGAGACATGTGTGAGGGCGTCAGTAGCGGAAAGACGTGGAGGTTGTGTTGCGGTTCGGTGAATGCTTGGAGCTTCCGCCTGGCGAACGATGCTCGTCGCTCGTGAAGCCTGCAGGGATCACCTCAGCCCCGCGCTAAACGCCAAGTTGTGGCGTCATGTGGCGCAGGCCTAACTGATTCGAAAATCAGTTAGAGTACGTCTATAACCAAGTATCCGCATCATGCCGTTGGCGCCTCCAGAAATGCCGAACAGAAAGAGCGAGACGAAGTGTACAGCCAGCTCACAAAGAGCGCAGAAGAAGCGGGATGATGATATAATGAATGTAAGGAGATCAACGCTGGTCGTGACTGAACTACGAACAAGTAGTCAACTGCCATGTAACTTGCTGAAGAATATTACAGACGAACGACAGTAGCATTGTTTCCAAAAGATGCGTCTCAAAACTTTACTTCCCAGATGAACCAGACTTCTACGAGCCGTTTGTGGGGAAGTACGTCAGAAGAAACCCTCTCATCAACCGCGGTTACTGGCTCCGTATGCATGCCATCGAGCAAGTAGTGCGGCGATTCCTCGAGGAATACAATGGAAAAAAGAAAATCGTCATCAACTTGGGTTGTGGATAGTGAGTGAAATTGACGCTCTTTCCTTGATACTTGACCCCTTGAAGACACTAAAACTCGGAAGCGACCCACTGCCTTTTCAGTTTTGGCATAGACATGCTTCCATCTCTGAAAACTGTACCTTCGTGGACGTGGACTACCCTGAACTCATACAAAGAAAGAGAGATCGGATAATGGCCAATGACCTGCTTCGGAATGCCCTTCTGAATACATACTTGCGCCCATCGGAGAGAAATGTGCATCTTCGAAGCGACAAGTACATGGCACTTGGCTGCGATTTGAGATTCCTTGACGTCCTTGAATCAGACTTGAAAGCTGAGCTGGACCTGCCATCCTCGTCCATCCTCTTTGTCGCCGAAGTGTCAGTGACTTACATGCCTTTACACTACACCGAGTCTCTCATACGATGGGCAAGTACACTCGACGATGGTATGTGAGCTGGCCGGCATATACGAGGTCGTTATTAATCTGTACATAGCCCGTTTCTGCTTATTGGAACAGTACCTTCCTCAAGGACCCAGCCATCCATTTGCAAAGACCATGTTAGCCCACTTCAACAAGCTCCAGACTCCGATACAGGCTGTTGACAGATATCCCTCACTAGCCCAACAATCATCCCGGTTTACAGATGCGGGCTGGCCCACCCTGAACATTTGCCACAGTCTTTGGGACCTCTGGTCGGACAACGAGTTCACACCTCCGCTGCTCCGACGTAGCCTGGAGGCAGTGGAACCTTTCGACGAATGGGAAGAATTCGCACTGTTCGCTAGCCACTATTTTCTCCTCATCGCATCCAACATGAAGTCGAATGCGCCAGCCGGGGCCCCTGCGGATGAAGAATCGAACACCGTTGCCCGGGGCATTGATGAACACAGCGTGTTGACCTCTCACGTCCCTCCAACAGAAGCCACACTGACACCACGTCGCTTCGGTGCGGCTTTTTCCATCGACCAGGATACTGTTTCCTTGCACGGTGGTCAGGGTCTTAAGCATCGCCTGGCGAGCATGGATGTACTTGAGCGGCAAGCACCTACGCCCAACATTCAGCCTTGTGCCGTGCCACAAGCACGCGTGTGTCACACTATCACAAGCCTCACAGGTTCTGAAGCACTGTTAGTTGGTGGGCGTGCATCTCCTTCATGTGCACTGGCCGACTGTTGGCTCATCAATGGTGGAACAATGCAGTGGCAGCAAGTACAAGACTTGAGCCCAGCTCGTTTCAGGCACAGCTCCACTATAGTGAAGATCCCGTCCAAGGACTCCGAAATTGAAGGTGTCCTTGTCTTCGGCGGCAAAACAAGCGATGGCAGGGTTTTGGGCGACTGTTGCATATGGACACGCAGCAAGGGCTGGGAAAATGTCCCAGTCGTTGGACATCATCCTTCAGCGCGTTTCGGTGCTGCAATTTCTTCGATGAGTTCTGCGCAAAGCTGGGGCTGCATTGTTGGAGGGGCTGACCTCGACGGCACAGTACTGGTCGATGTGTGGCAGTGGAATATCAACGCCGCACCAGACCTGCAGCTGACATTTATAGACCGCACCAATGACATACAGAACATGAATAGCAATTTTCTTCACGCAAGGATTGGTGCGTCCTTGCTACCATTTGGACAGTCTTTACTTCTCATTGGGGGCGTGTCTAAGAAAGGAATTCTTAGCTTGCCCGAGGATTTCTTGGTCATTTCTTGTGGACCATCGCTTCAAATCACAAAGGCCAGCATCACTATTCCCGAGTCTGCCTATCCATTACTCGTTGGTTTCAGTGCAGCGGCCATCTCTCGCGACGAGATTATCATTGCAGGAGGAGGCGCTGTGTGCTTTTCAATGGGGAGCTTCTGGAACGAGGGCTTCCTCTCCATCGCGAAGCCGAGACCAGATATGCCGGATCCAAAGCAGTGGTCAGTCGCCGTCCTTCAGCCCGAGATTGCTGTGCAGGTACAACCGCCGAAACAACATGCAGCTATCAAGGGCAAGGGGAAAAATCGAATTCCAACCCAGACACGAGTTGTGAACCCAACCATCACTGCGGTACCCCAACTGAGACTTCAGTCGAATGTGGAATTTATCCAGATTCTTGCAGCGTCGAAGCCCGTGATCCTGGAAGGCTTGGATATCGGCCCTTGCACGGAGCTGTGGACACTAGACTATCTGAAAGAGAAGATCGGGCCGGATCGGGAACTCGTCGTGCACGAGTGCGACAGCGACCGCATGACGTTCAAGGAAAAAAACTTCCAGTATGTCAAGAAGTCAGTGGGCGACTTCCTCGACGGCATAGCATCAGGAGCAAAGACGTATTTACGTGCGGTGTCCTCGAGGCAGCCAAATAAGCTGCCCACGAAGCTCGAGGATGATTTTCCGACCATTGCTGCTGATTTCCACCTACCAGATATTCTGACCGGCATCCGGGAGAACTACCATAGTTCTCCTCTGCGAGTTTCCGGCCCCGTGTCTCTATGGCTACATTACGACGTCTTAGCCAATGTCCTCTGCCAAGTCAAAGGCAGGAAAACTCTCCGCCTCTACCCTCCATCCGATGCCAAATACCTCGATTTCCCCCCCGGGGGCTCTAGTTCGAACGTCGACGTCCTTTCTTCGAAGAACTCAAAGCTCCATCCGCATATAGCGTCCCTCGCACCCGGCGACGTCCTCTTCATCCCTCCGATGTGGGCACACACCGCGACGCCCTCGGAGGGTGTGAGCATTGCCGTTAATGTCTTCTTCAGAAATCTGGGCTCTGGGTATGCGGCTGGGAAAGATGTATATGGGAATAGGGATTTACAGGCTTATGAAAATGGGAGGAGGGATGTGGAGCGCATTGTGAAGGCTTTCAAGAGTCTTCCCAACGACATTTCGAAATTCTATCTGGATAGGTTGGTGGCAGAGTTGCAGGAGAATGCAGATAGGATGGGAAAGAAATGAAAATGCCTAGTGAGTCGAAGAAGTACCTGCGCGAGACGAATACTTATTAGACTGATGATAATATTCTTTGCTGAGATGGTTTCATACAGTGCCTTTGGCTAAAAGGTTCATCACTTAACTTTGCCTCCCAAGGGGTCCGTTCCTGTTCAGAACTTATTTTCGTGAAACACCTGATTATCTCATGGGTGTTAAGGAGAGCGAGTCGCAAATATCGCAGTCATACTTCCTGAGCGGCCCGTTCTGTGCTTAGATAATTTCTACCACTATTCACATGCCCCACCTTCAGCTGATATCGGACCCTCTTCCCCGCACGAGGATAGGCCAACCGTCCTTTTACTGAAATACTATTCCCCAATTGGGCTACTTGTAAGATTTTCGCGTGTAGTGCATGAGTAGTGCTTAGTCGATGCTCTCATGGCACGCCTCGTCTTCAATGCATATGAAGGGCTTGTGAAATGGTTCGATATATATTTCCAACAAGTTATCTCTATCCCTTATCTTGTGTTCAAGATGAAAAGGCCGTTTAGCTCAGTGCTCTTCACGTTCACTATCGTCGCTTCGTTGGCCACAGCAGCGTGGTTCGACAAAGATGACGAGAAGAATATTATATCTGAGCTAAAGCCGCTGCTTTCTAAAGATGCGGGAATTATTCTACATGGTGATGCACAATTTGAGCAGGAGGCGAGGCGATGGCAGTGGTGGGCAGCACCTAGAGTGAAAGCGGTTGTAAAAGTGAAGACAGAAGACGATGTTTCGCAGACAGTGAGTGGATGCTCAATTACCCTCTGATATATGTTATTTCGATGTTCTCTGATGATCTGTTAGATCATATACGCCAACTCCCACTCCATCCCCTTCCTCGCCCAATCTGGAGGCCACGGTACGTAAATTCGGGGCACAACTCCCAAGCCCTATTGCAAAGAACAAGTTCCAGGCATACCCAAGTACAGATTCCGAGACTGTACCATATGCATACACCTTTTAGCCCTTTGCTAATCTTATACCCCTGATTCTAGGCTCCATCTCCTCTCTCTCCACCCTCCACAACGGAATCCAAATCAACATGGCCTCCCTCAACTCAATCACTTTCTCTCCAGATGGCACTTTCGCCACTCTTGGCGGAGGCATCAAAGGCAAGGCCGTTATCGACGCACTCTGGTCCATTGGAAAACAAACCGTAACAGGTGTATGCGAGTGTGTAGGCTTAACCGCCGTTGCTCTCGGAGGTGGTCACGGAATCTTACAAGGCTACCACGGTCTTCTATCCGATCAAATCCTCTCCGCACGGCTCGTGCTGGCGAACGGGACAGCCATAACAGTATCCCCTTCCTTCCACACGGATCTCTTCTGGGGCCTTCGTGGCGCAGGACATAATTTTGGCATCGTGACTTCGTTGGACTACCGCGTGTACAGTGTTGATTTCCTAAACGGGAAGGATGTATGGAGCTATGAAGTCTTCACGTTCCCTGCCACTCGGGAAAACGTACGAACTGTGTATACGCAAGCGAAGAAGAGCATGGCTACGCAGCCAGAGGGCATCTTACAATACGGCCTCGTGCTCACAAACCCTTCTCTCTCTCCTGAACCTATTGTTATGCACCACGTACTCTGGAATGGCCCACTGTCCACAATCACAAAGTATACTCAAGCCTATCACGCTCTTAAACCAATGAATGTAGGAAGGGAAGAGGGTACATATATCGACATACCGCGTTTCGTCCAAGTCGATGAAAAGAGCCCGGTATGCAATGTCCACACGTTCGTCCCGGGAGCCGGCATCGTTCGATTCCCAGTTGACCTCCATGAGTACAATATCGATGCATTGATCGCGGCAGTCGAAAAATTCAAAGAAGTGACGACGAAGATCCCTGAGTTCGCCCCGAGTTTCTTTATGTTGGAGCAGTATTCCACACATGGCGTACGGAGAGTGGATGGAGATGAGAGTGCGTTTCCGAGTCGGAAGGATGGGCTGCTGTTGGCGCCGGCATTATTCTACGCATCGCTGCAAAACGGAGTTTCAAATTCAACGCTCGACGACTTAGCGCTCAAGTCAGGGAATGAGATCAAGAAGATTCTTGTTGATGGTGCGAAGGGAAAGGGTGGTTCACGCTCGTATGTGAATTATGCGAACGGAGGAGAGAGTATAGAGGAAATGTATGGCGAGGAAGCATGGAAGTTGGAGAGATTGAGGGCGTTGAAGAGGGCGTATGATCCTGAGAATCGGTTTCGGTTTTATGCACCTATAAAACTTGGAAAATGGGAGGAAGGGCATAGTGAGCTCTGAAAGGAGTGTACAAAGAAATTTGGGGTTCAAGAAGGATTTGCCGCTGTGAAATTTGAGACACTACCTTCACTGGAACACCCTCTCACACATAACACCTCAGCAAATTTATAATATTGTAAAGATCTGGGTCAATCCTATTAGACACTTCGAAAAATTAACTACCTGTCTGATCAAAAGGAACAATAGATGCACTACTCCAAACCAACCCAATGCGTCCGCTAGGACACCCTCTGGCACGAAACACTTCTTAACGGATAAAGCAGTACTATAAAGAGCTGCGTTGATCGTCCTAGCTACTTGCCAAGATTACGATAACCCGATCTCCTTCATGTCGTTCCCTTCCTGGAAAACTATTGCCGTGAAGAGCTAGGCTGAGGAGTCTCAGATTAGTGTGAACTCTCGAATAGGAGACCCACGATCTCTGAGCACCTCCACAGTGAGCCGTGGATCTGCCCAGGTTGTGTCTCTCCCCCCTCGATGCCGATACCATCTCCATTTCTTTTGATCGTGCAAGTAATTCTCAACATACTCGCAGTCATGCGGAAGGGGTCCAAGACGAGGGTCCTTGTAAATCAATTCATTGGTTTTCAGATTAATGAAAGCTTGTATCGGAATTCCGCTGGGCAAAGACTCCTCACGAAGAAGCCAAACCGGTAGTAACGGACCAAGAAGTGCTTCGCCATCCATGAGATCATGTACCAAGGTATGGTCAACGACTTGGAATTTTCCATTTGGCAAGGGCCGTAGAATTATGGGTGTCCAAATAACTAACAAACGCAGAAAATGTCACCATGTTTCGTAAAAGGGAGGCAAAACCCCATGAGGTCACGTGTATCAAAGAAGTACAGTCCTTTCATTACAGATATAGAACATACAAAGCAACTACATAGATCGGCGTCTTCTGTCTTAGTGTTGCCTATAAAAAGAGTCGTAAAGTTTTCGACAGTGCTCGATGCTCATCATAAAACCATCTTTCTTCTCAGTCAGCCCATTTCAGTAGACAGTTACAAGGAATGGGGTTGTGAAAGCTTAATCAGCTTAATTTATGTCAGTAGTGGATATCGCCAGGCCAAGTTTGAATTGCCATGCTCGCATGCAGCAGGGCAGGCCGAGTGACATACTACACTAAATCACACTCAACTCCATGAACCTTTGGCATATTAGTTTCCACTTTGAGAGGCGTTGTTGAAAACATTCCAGTCGTAAGACCATTTACAAAATCTTCAAGTTAGGAACCTTTCAGCCAATTTAATATAGTGGGCGATTTGTTCGTCCGACTCCGGGGAGTGGCATACTTAGAAGCATGTATTTCACTGCCAATGCTCTGATTTCTTGCGTTCTGAGAGTTGGAAGGAAAATACTGACCAACGGTTAGCTTTGGCTACAAGCGCATCACCAAACTCATTTCAGCAGGTTCTGCTCGCTGTTTCGTAGCCACTTAGCCTCATTGTATTCATGGGAAGGGGGAAGAGTAGAAACCGATTTCGTAGGTGATGATACTATAGGGGAAGCGATTAGCAAATTGTATCTCTTGTGTGTATGTTCTGGGCGGAGAAATCAAACGTCGAGCACGTGACGGATAAACCAAGTATCATGTATATCAAAACACACAACTCAACTAAGGTCCCTTCCTGGTACACTACAGGACTCGTTCCTACAGGAAATCGTATGGTGGGTTTCCATGACAACTTTGCCAAAAAATCTGCGACTCAGGCTTGGCTTGCTCTTGGTTCAGTGTGTACTCTCCTTCAACGACATCCCATGTACAGACTGCCCACCTCTTATCATCAAATACAAGTTTAAGACCAGGAAGCAAATACTTCTCCCCAAAATACCGCCAGTTCTGAGCAAAGACAGTGTTAATTACGCGGAGGTGAGACAATGGAAGTCTTTTCTCTTCTTTAATAAGTTTGCGGAGAACAGAGTGGCTCTGGAAAGACCAAGTGTTCCACTTGTATGGCAGTGTTGCGGTTTCCTTGTACAGCTCCCGGCAGATGTTGTTGAGTAACTGTTGGCCCCTGTTCGCTCGCTGCTCGTCTGCGCTTAGCATTGCGAGATACGGATTTATGGATAACGGCAGGCGAGTGCAGTGGAAGCCATGTAATTGATAGCTGATGAGTCGTCCCTTTGCTCTATTGATGACCTTCTGGTACTGGTATCCCCCATGTTGGATATATATAGTATGTCGTCCCATTACCAACTGCAAATTTTGGCTATAAATTAACACGAATTTCGAAAGTTGAGGTGTTAAGCGCGATTTTCGAAGACTATGTACTGTAGAGTCTAACAAGGACATTTTATAGCAGATTAGAGAGATGGTGATTTTGAGCTCAACGTACCTCATAGACATACATCCTCAACTCAGCGGGAAGGCGAAATAACAGGCATTTTGACTGATTGCGTCGCCATCTAATCAAAGAAACTGGAATTTAGGTTTGGCAACGACATATGCCTTAACTGTGAACACTCACGCTACTGCTTGTTTGGACCGGTTTGGAATGGCGCTGCTGATGGAAGACTCAATGTACTTGGTTCTTCGCGCCTTGCAATCTCTCTGTGCCCTCGGCATTGTGTTAATAGTATGGTTATTGATTTGCATGCCCAGTGCCGGCAATGGGATGCTCTTAAGATCTTGGCGGAGAAACAGGCAGCCATCTGCCAGCACGTGATACAATAATGCTGACTAATGGAATTAGTTCCACTCAAAGAAGACATGGCAAGACATGGCAAGACATTGTCTTCGTCTACGAATAGACTGCAATCAGTATAACAACAGCCTCCACTTCATTCCGATCAATCCAATCGCGTTTGCCAAGTTTCCTCGACCCCATGCTGCTCTTCATACCACCAAGACAGCCCACATGTTCTCCTTGCGCGAATCCGCCGCCTTGAGGCACAGATTGCACCAAAATGGCTAAACATGGCTTCAAACTCTTGGTAATAGATGGGCAATGTGAGGCGAAATAAACATAAATGCACAAGGGTCCTCATCTCATTTCTCACACTTGGGTATTACTCACATGTGGCTGCTCGTAGTCGCCTGCATCTCCAGCCTCGGAGACTGTAGGATCATCATCCGTCGACGATCGTGTTGCTCATTCGATACTAATTGCTTGCTCAGAATCCGACAAACAGCGCCCTCAATATCGAACGCCAGGCCGCCCTGCGCCAATTGCTGTCTTGGTCTGTCCTTGCCAAGGGTTGGCACTCCGCCGAGCAGCTTCCAAGCCTGTCAACGGCGCTCCGGTGCATCCACCTCATCCGCTCAGCCCTTGGTTTTCCCTCCTTCTACGAATGATCTTCCGATTTGGATTCCGGCAGCCTCTGCCTAGGCTCCGCCGAGCAGTTTGTAGCACGTGATCTACACCGAATTCATTTTCTGGCAACAAAAACTCTCAGAATGCTTCCGGAAACACACATCCTCTTGTACTAAAAGGACCCGTGCTACTGGGATTTATTGCGTGTCGCAATATCCAACACGTGCCCTCGTTCCGTCTTTATATTGTGTGCTCCCGGGCTTTCGCTTTATTGTGGTGGGGAGACTGGGCGTGCGATACTGCTGCAGACACCGCCGGTGCTTGCCAAGCATCTTGTCTTCTTAGCACTCGTGGTCATAAGTAAAACTACTCCGCTCATCTTCCTGAGCTATGCTGCCTTCCCAGTCCTTCCTCTCTTCTCCACCACCGAGTATGATATGTTGCGGTAACGGTGTTGAATGTGGCATATCGTCGTGAATACACGACAAAGTTGCCATCGACCTATTCCGCAAAGATGAGTAGCGCTTTCGCTATATCAATATCCGACCATGTCTACTTGCCTAAACGGACCCCTGGACGTTACAGTAAGTGCCTCCCCCGCCTATTCCGGAAGATAGAGGACTAAGGTCATGAACAGCACAAGGCTTCTTAAACCCCTATATCTACGACCCAAGCATCCCTCTCGCCATTATAGGAGCCATCATCTTCCCACTCCTATCCTCCTTCCTCCTGTATCAATATATCCGCTACCGCTCATGGTTCTTCTGGGCGGCCCTCATCGGCATCCTGATGGAGGCAATCGGCTTCGTGTGCCGCATCATCTCGGCTACAGATGAACACAATGACCTTCCCTTCCTCATCTCCTACCTCATGATCTTTTTGGCGCCGTCCTTCCTCGCAGCTGCCTGCTATACAGCCTTTAGTCGTGTAGTCTGGTTCTCGTGTCCAACCCACACCCTCAGTTTCAAGACTCTGTGGTGCTTCCCCCGCTACATAACCCCGACTTTTGTAATCTTCGACCTCTTCTCCTTCCTCATCCAACTCGTCGGTGCCGCACAAATCTCACGTTCCTACGACCACGATACTTCACACGACCGATCCATCGAAGGTTCCGAAAAAAAAGTAACCTCTGGCCGCGTGATTCTCGTCCTGGGCCTGATCCTTCAAATGTCCTGCTTTGCCACTTTCGCTATAATCGCAATCCGCTACTTTTTCATTTCCCGCGCCTGGCGCGCGTCTGACTTGGGCGATTGGAAAATGTGGCGACACCTCTCATTCCAAATCACCATTTCTGCGGCCCTCATCACCCTACGCGCTATCTATCGTACCATGGAGATACCACATGACAGAGGTACAGGACTTGCGTATTTACAAAGTCACGAGTGGTGTTTTTGGACGTTTGATGCGTTGCCTATTCTTCTTACTCTGATTTTGTTTGCATGGTTTCATCCGGGGAGGTATCTGCCGAGGAGTTATACAGGCTTCAAGTTGGATAAGCGCAGGGCAATTATGCAGAAGGAGGAGATTCGCGCGCCCAGTATGGCTACGCAGGATCTCCAATTGAAGGAGTATTGTCCTGGGGATTTTGGGGGCGGGGTGGACGTGAGGGTCTAAGGGGGGTAGCGTGGAGAATATGTATCACTGCGGTGGTACGAAGAGTCTTGTCGATATCATCGGAGCGGAGCCAGGGATTAATGGAAGACAGGGGATTTGAATCAGTGGCCGGAGGCGTGGCAGATGTGGCTGGAGCGGGGCGTTGTATGGAACTTTTGATACCACAGCATTGGCGGCGTTCAGCGGATCTTAGCTATCCCCATCCAATTTAACAATTTTATCTTTTCTTTAGCTGGGATATTCTTCCTTGTCATTTTTTGCCCTGTGATTGATTTGCCTTTAAAAGCGTTGGCGGATGAGCCTTGACGGTCAGTAGTAGGGATGATTATGGTCGATTATACAAAGGAGCTAATGTCCTGTCAAGGGTATTGAGAGGCAGTCCTGACAATAGGCCAAAAGATCAAGTCAGTGATACAAAGGCCGTCTGTATTTTCCAGAGGGGGTTTTGCTGTACTCGTAAATATTGTTGGCTGTTCCTCTCTCGATAATTACCCTGGTAGATGTCACTCCAATCACAAAAGCCATATGAAAATTAGCGAATCTCTCAACATTATCTCTAACACTATATCGACAATGGAGGGGTATACCTATCGCGAACCACATCTTATCCCAGTCTTTTCTCGCACCTTCTTTCTCTCTTCCACACACATCAAACTGCATCTACCATCCACCTAAATATCAGATCCCCTGCTCATGCAGTTATTCTAGGAAGGAGAAAATAAAATGTTCATGCCATCAGATCACCAACCGTCCATACACCAACCGAGGGTATATCCGCAAGAGCCAAAAGAGAGAAAGAGATCAAAGAAGCGAGTTAAACAAGATAGGACAAAAACATCGGGGCTATGGAGAGAAGTGGATAAAGATAAAATGGGCGCATCGATCACGCGAGAAGGAAAGGAAGTGCGCGCTAGAAAAGAAATAATCATCAGCCAAAATGGTGTTTGTGTTTCCGTCAATCACATTGTCGTAGCTTCCGTCATGAACATTGCAGTACGTCGAAAGTAGGCTCAGCATCTCAAGTAGCGACCCGCAACTTCTCCATCGTACGCCGCTTCGAGACGCTCCGGTCTGCGCTCACCTGCATCGTCTTCCCCTGCACGATGGCAGTCCAGTCCTCCCAATCGCTCGCCATTTCCGTGAGGACGTTGCCCATGACTTGCGCGCTTGCCATGAGGCCATGCTGCTCGCCTTCCAAGATCCGGACCTCGCATCTGCGCATTAGGCGGCCTAGCCATCGCACGTTGTCAACAGGTACGCGAGAGTCTTTGCTACCATGGTGGATGACGACGGCGCGGTTAATATCTTCGTACCGGAAGCCTATGGTCTGCTTCGTCTCGAGGCAAACGATGAGGTCTTGCGCCGGGTTGGCATTGGCCGTGGCGCGGTCCCAGATGGCGAAGGTTAATCGCTCATCAAATTCGTGTTGTCGCTGTCTCTCGGCGAGGGTAAGCGCTTCCTTTGTTTTCTTTGCCTTCTCGTAACTCGGGTCGGAAGGATTTGTTGCCGCTAGAGAGAGCGAACTTGCATTGGGCAAGATCTGATCCATCAGCATGATCGATTCTCGTCGAGTCTCCTTGATCGGCGGTCGTGGAGGCTGCTGGAGTGGTACTTGCGGGGCCATGCTTTTTCGCCTTGTCTTTGGAGAATTTTTCGGGCCAGTGCGTTGCAGGCTTGCGCTTGTCGCGCTTAGGAAGGTGGAGTTCGCGACTTTGAGGAGCGATGGAGGGAGAGCGCGGAGGAAGCGCTGAGATCTGGGGAGCTGTTGCGTTGGTGGCTGATCCTGGCTGATGCCAATTGGTGCCATTTGCGAAGGAGGAATCCAGGGCGCCAGCAAATGCACTCGTCCACGGATGTGCTGTGGCATTCGCAATGATGTAGCAAGTGCATAGACAGCGCCTGCTGAGTGCGCAAGCAGCGAGAATTTGGTAATCTTCAAAGACTGGCATATCACGAGTACATCGTCTGAACGCTGTTAGCACATGCGACGAAAACAGGAGAGGATGGCGGGCGACTTACCTGGCCAACTCAGAGGTGTCCCATTCGGGTCGACTTGACTTCCTCCAATTCCAGGGCGGTCTGGGGTAATGAGCCTCAACTTTAACGACACGGCTAGCTGGTCGTAGAAAGCCATGACATATCTCGTCAAACCCATGCCAACACAGACGAAGACGGCAAACCCATGGGGATCGCCGACTTCAGAGAACGATATGACCCTTCCGGTTTGCGGATGGCGGATTTTCTGCGAGAGTCGCGGGGAATTGAGATAGCCATCGACATCAATGTCAATCGAATCAATGCTAGTGGGACGTTCCTCGATGACCGGTTGCGGGGGAGATTGCACTGCGGAATTCATCGCTTCTACCTTTTCATTGTGTGATTTCTCAGCCCTAGCCGGAAGATCCGGATGTGACCAGCGCTTCTTTTTCTGCGTGGGCCGGTTCTGGAGACTGTGCGAAGCCGGGATGGAGGTGGAGGGTGGCATAGCAATGGAGTGGTGTCGAGGAGCGATTTCCTCGCTGGCCGAGCGATGTGACCTCTCGCTAGGTGCGCGGGTGACACCTGCGGGACGGTCGTACGTCGTGGTGGATGCGCCCATGATCATAGAAGAGGTGGACTTGCGACCAATTGCCGAGCGCCCGCCGACTGCAACTGGCTTCGAAGGTGAAGGCGACTTGCCGCTAGATAGGGTGTCTTTGCTCGAGGCGGTGCTGGGAGGAGGGGTGGACGATGTGGACGCTGCGCGCTCGAGAGTTTGCACCGCGAGCTTGTAATTGATCGGAAGCGGGGTAATATCGTCGCCATCATTCACGGTCAGGCTCCTGGTCCGTGAGTGCAAGCCCTGTGTCTTGTGCGTTTCGTGGGTTTCGCGTATCTCTACGGACTCTGGTGCGCGGGACACTCTCCTCTCGGGCGGTGTGGGACGCATGGTAATTCCAAGGACTTTGTGCGCCTTCGCGGGGTCCTGCGCGCGCCTTTCAGACATGCTTGACACAGTTGAGGTTGGGGAAGGCTCAGCGGTCGCGATTGGTGAAACCGTCGCTACGCTTGAAGGAGCCCCTGCATCATCGCAATGAACGCCCACCGGCCGTTTGCCGGCTATTTTGTCCCTCAACATCTTTTGCTTCTTTAACTCGCGGATCCGGTGGGCGACCTCGTTTTCTTCAGCTTCTAATTCTTTTAAAATCTTCTCCTTGGCCGACGTCTCCTGGTCTACGTTTTCGTCTTCTTCCGGTACCGTGTTGGTCTTGTACGGGTCATTGCGGCTGCCTTTGCGGCCGTGGCCTCGCCTCCCCTTTCGCGAAGGACTTCCCGAATGTCGCAACGATGATCCCCGCTGCGGAATCAGGCCTTTTTCTGTGGGGCTTCCGCCTTCGGGTCCCAGTAAATTCACGCCATTACGTAGCGGGGATGTGCTGTTGCTTGGGTATCGCTGCGCAGCTCGCGAAGACTCAGCGATTACGGGCTCCTCTTTAATGGTGTCTTCGGAGACGTAGTGCTGAGGCGTGGGCTTCCGCGCCGAGTCGGTAGATGTGGAGGCCTCGGGTCCTTGTGTGGTCGCACGCTTCCGGTCCGCATCTTTTGCCCTGAGCCGTTCGCGAGAACTCATGTACATCAGGCCCTTGTGTGCCCGTGAGCTCCTTTTGCTCTCTGAAGACGTCCGATTGCTTCCGCTCGAGACTTGTCTGGGTATGCCTGTCTCGATGCTGATGTTGCCGAAGCTGTTGGCCGACCGTGCCGAGTGGGCAGAATGTATGGAGGTGGAGCTTCCCACGCTCCTGCTTATGTAGCTCTTCAGCGAGTGGTCCTTGTCCTTCTTCTTTGGGGCCGTGAGGGGGGAGAGACCGGACGGAGGCTTGGACGTGCGGATGACAGGGGGCTCGCAGGCGTCGTCGGGGTAGAGCTGCTCATTCGGGTCTGCTATGCTGCCATCAGGCACGGCCAGAGTATCTCGGCCAAACTGGATCTGAATATTCGGACTCGCGGGGCTGGACGCGCTGGCGCCGTTGATGGGCAGGCTTTCGAAATGGCTGTGCGCCGAGCGCGAAATGACCGCGAGGGAGTCTATGAGATGCGAGATGACTTCGGGCGAGGCCGTCTGCGTGCGGATGTAGTTTGCAGAGCGTTTGTTTGGGCGGAGGTCGGCGCCCGACACTGACGAGGGAAGCGAGCTGGGGCGACGCGACGATCGTGATCCGTGGTTCGGGGTGTGGAGGGCAATGTCTGGGGGGATGGCGGGGACCTGCGGCTGGTGGTACTGGGAGACGTCCATTCTGCCTGTTCATCCAGTCTCGAGGGCGTGGGCGTGTCGGCGTCGCGAATCGGGGGCGTCGGCAGCGTGATGGGATGGGGGCTCTGCAGGTGTAGTTGGAGATCAGTGCATAGCCCTTCATGCGAACTACAGTGGTGCGCAGCGGCAACTGCAGACGCGGCGATGCCTTGGACCCAGCAGCGTCGTCGTCGTCGAGGAGGTGGACGGACTGGAGGACGGCGAGCGCGATGTTTGAAGGTGTGTGCAGACTCTCGATGCGCTACGGCGCAAATTAGGGTCTGCGAATCATAAAGCATACGGGATGAGGCCGAGCTCTAGCTTCCCTCCCTTGCCGAGCCAAGGGAGCCCGCTGTGACTGGCTGGCGCAGCACGATCGCTGTCATGGGCCTGTATACAAGCCGATTTATTAGGCAAGTGACGAGCGCTGCACGTCTCTTTGGGAATGCCTTCTCCTCTTTGGGAATCGATATTTCTTCTGCCATTTCATCTTCAACACACGCTTCGACTCGCCACCCCGCCGCCTTTCTGACATGCTTGGTGTAACAGCCCTCGGCGGGTTTTGACCCTCACCCCGCCTTATGTGCCGTCCGAGCATTTATCTCCGCCCGTCGCCGCCAGGGAATCCCAGCGTCGGCCTGGTGCAGGATCGGATATGCAACGAGCCATCACTTTAGGTGCGACCCAAGCGACCCAAGCGACCCAAAACCATCCCCTCCTTTGATTGGAATACACATGAACAGACATGGAACAAGGCGAATGGAACCCATTGAGATGCCGTCGGAACCACAGAGGCGAGAAAGAACGAGAAAGCGACATCTTCGTGGTCTCACGGCTGGCCCCTGGAGCGCGCTGCGTTCACGCCAACTGCTCTCGCCGACAAGCCACCTCCCTTCTCATTGGAGCATGAACGGCCAATTTGTGAAGAGCTGAAGGCTGAGCCTCGAAATTTCCACGTTGAGCTCACTAGACCCAGCCACGAGGAAAGAAGCCCCCCAAGCGACTTTCTCGACTAATCGAAGCATGCGAGACGCTCAATTGGGCAAAGGAAACAAGATTGGAACGCGCAATCAGCTCACATATTTGTGTTTCGGTGCCAACGGAGGGAGGCGTTGTTCTGGAAGCCCCTGAATAGCAACCTCGTTATAGGGCTGAAGTGGCAAGAGAAAAAGAAAGCAATTGTTTATGCTGATAATTTTTCAAACATATTCCTCTGCTGGATACAAGGGAGACGAGCATCACGGGTTGCACTTTTGCCCAACCGTCGGAACCCATCCTCCTGGCCAACAATTTCCCGGCATTTGGAACCCGGGAAGGAGCATGGGGTGTGTATATAGTTGGAACATTATCCCCAAGGATGCACTCTGAGGCAATGATTACTACGCAAAGTCTCACTTCTCGTTCAGACAGAATCGACCAGACGCTCGCTTTTCATACCAAGCCCTGGGTCTGGAGTTATTTGCATCATCAGTAAAAGCATCATCTTGCTTGAACTCACTTCCAAATCCACTCCTCCTCATCGCTTTCCAGATATTCTATCGGCCGCGTTTCAGACACACGCGTATCCCTCCCATAGCGGCGAGCATTATAATGATGTTTGCGCGTGATTCTAGCGTAACTGGGTTGCTATTTATTCCGACCCTTGTCCATCGTCTGTCGGCTGCTCGCCGAAAGAGACGTGGGACGATCCGCGAGACGTCAGCGTTTGGTTGCAAGGAACAGGGTTGGCGAACTACGTCATATCTGCGGTTGGAGAAGGTCAACACCATGGGAGCTATCGCGACATCTCCACCCTAACGTTTAACACATTGCAACATCGATACTACATTCAAGCACCATCTTACTTTTACATGCGCCTATCGCTCAAGTCTTAGCTCAACTCTTGACACTCGGCTGCATATTACTATCCAAGCGACGACGTCTCACGGCGTATTCCTCTCCAGCCTAACATGTCCTTCTCTTCCCTCCTCACCCCACTCACCCTCCCCCTCGCCTCCCTTTTTGCAATTCCCATGCTCTCTTCTTGGTCCACATCGCTAAACCTCGTTTTCTTCTCCCTAACATGGACGACGCTCGCTTTATCCTACTCGCCCTTACAACTCGAGTTCTTCGGCCCGCTATTCCTCCGCATTATACTCTATCTTCTCCCCTCGGCCCTATTCCTGCTCTTCGACTTGGGCGTGCCGAGTCTGGCCGTGGAAATCAAAGCGCAGGGAGAGATGGGACTGCCAGGGAGGCAAAGAGGAGGGTTGGGAAAGGTCAGACGGGTGGTGGGATGGAGTGTGTTTAATGTGCTTATGGCGGTTGCGGTGCAGGCAGGTGTGGAATGGGTTACTACAGATCTGCTGAGGCTGAGGAGTTTGTTGTTGATTAAGGGGAGTGCATGGTCGCTCAACCACCTCCCGAATCCGTGGTCATTGGCTAAACACGCCGTCCTTGGTCTTGTTTTGCGAAATGTACATTCCCCTCTCGATTCCCGTCTTTTTACTCAGTCTCATCTCTGACAACCAGGCTTGCAGGTCCTCCAGTACTACATCCACGCCCACATCCTGCACTCCTCAGCCGGCGGCACCTTTGCGCACTGGCACCGCACCTGGCACCATAGCATCACCATCCCATACTCCTTCGTCGCGTCCTACGACCACCCCTTATGCTACCTCCTCTACCGCTTCCTGCCCCTCTACCTCCCCGCAATCATCTTCCGCTTCCACATAATGACGTACCTGCTTCTCCTAACTGTCTTCTCCCTCCTCGACCTCTTCACGTATTCCGGGTATACCATTCTGCCCTCTACAATCATGCTGCGCGGTATGGCGCGAAGGACAGACGCACATATGATGAGTGGAGGACAAGGTAATTTTGGTAGTGTTGGTGTGCTGGATTGGGTTAATGGGACGACGTTAGGGGCTGGTTTTGTGGATGATCTAAGAGCCGAGATGGATAAACATGATGTGCAGGAGCGCACGGGGAGAGCGATTGAGGGGACGGGGGAGAAGGTGGGCGGGTTTGCGGAGAAGTTGAAGAGTAGGAGTAGGAGGGGGAAAGGGAGGGGGTAGATGTGTGAATCGGGGTCTTGTGGGTTATAATTGTTGAGACGTGTACATTCGGTAGAGATTGTTTGTGGTGGACTTGTGCTTGCACACAGATAATGATTTTACGGAGATTGGCGCATCTGGACGAACCTTGGTTGTTTATCGATACCCTTCATGTACACGCGGTGTTTGGATTTGGTTTAAAAGGAGGGTATATCGTTTATTTCGTCGGATCAGTAGGCATCTATACTGTGATCAAATTGTGAACCATTCCAAAGGTAACATCACATTTGCGATATGCCGGAATTCACTTTCGGACCGTTTCGAATTTGTTTGCCTGGTACAAGATCGTATAGGAAAATGCAAACCGGACCCATCCATGAAAAAGAATTGGCTACTGAGCCGAAGTGATTCTGATTGAGGAACTGCTTTACGGCTGCAGCATGCCGAAGTCATCTTTCATCCCATGCACTGAACGCCAAATGACCATCTGCCCGCCTAGAAGACCATCGCGTGTGGCCTATCGGTGCTGCGCAGGCTGAAGGTTGAGCTCAGGTAGTCGATCAGATGGGCCTCCTTCTTGATGGTGGCAAGGAGAGCCTTGTCGACAAGCTTCTGGTCCTCCACTCGGTCCTTCGCGGTCTCCTTCTTCTAGAGCGGATATTAGTACAAGGAATTTTGCAGGCGTCCAAGTCAACCCACCTCAGGCTTCTCGCCCTGCTTGAAGAAGGCCTCCTCTCCTGGCTTCTTGCTGGCCTTGTCCTTGGTGAAGTAACCATCGTCGCTCGCCTTGGTCAGGACCTTCTCGTCCACACCCTTGATGTCCACCTTTGTCGATGTACCAATGACATATCGGGCGTTTACCCTTCGAAGGGGAACGCCATTGACTTTGAAAGGGCCGGTGACGAGGAGAACACCCTGGGGGAGGTGCTTGAGGAGGACGACACGCTTGCCGCGGAAGCGACCAGCAAGGAGAATGACGACGGTGCCGGGTGTGAGAGACTCCCGCGGCTTTGCTGGGCGTACGGTCTTGCGGGCCTGGGGTTGAAATTAGCTGGGCTCCCCAAATGCTGTTTGAGCAACGACGCGAGAGCTATTTATCTACCGCACGAGCGACCAGAGTATATATCGTCGTGTGCAGGCGTGGATATTGCAGCTCTTCTCTCGCCGGCTTCCTGCCGGCGACAACGTACCTTTTTGGGGACCGCGACGTCCACAGCGGGATAGTACTTGCTAGCCTTCTGGGTGTGGTGAGGTATCGACCGCTCGCCCTTGCCGAACTTCTTCGTCGCTGGTTTTGTGTCCGCCATGTCGAATTGTCGTTGTCGCGTTGTCTTGGGGGAGGGTGTCAATTCGACCAACTTCTGAATGTGCGCGGCGCGGAAGAAGATGTTTGCCGAAGCCGCTAGCCTTAACAAGATAGTTGGTTGTGGCGCTGTGGCTGAAGCCGCTAGTGAGGTAATCCGCTTGGAAGTGCAGGCAGCTCCAACCATCACAAGCTTCGACGTTTGCTCTCTGTTCTCATCAACGTCACCCACAACATACACACGCAGCCATGTCAGTCCAACCGCTGATTACCTTCAAGGCCGGCCAGTGCGAATTCATTGTCAGTACTCCAGGATTCAAGCTATGTAAACACTCGTTGACTTCCACAGAACGGCACACCAAACCCCACGATCAAGCCCGTCAACAAGCCAGGATATGTGTTCCTTTACCAGGGCGACGATGGTGGGTATAACTCGTTCATGATTTCAGCTACCACTAACACATCTCAGACTTTGTCCACTTCTGCTGGCGCCCCCGCGACCAGCCCGCTAGCGAAGACGCGGAAGTCAACCTCATCATGATCCCCGGCGACGGCTCCTTCCTCCCCTATATCGGCTCCGAGACGGGCGCCGACTCAGAGAACCTCAAGTCCCCCACCAACGGCCGCATCTTCGTCCTAAAATTCAGCTCCAGCTCCCAACGGTATCTTTTCTGGCTACAGTCTAAATCACAACACCCGAAAGGTGACCCGAGCTGGTTCAGCGAGAGAGACCTGAAGATCGGACAAGTCGTCGACATACTTCTCAGCGGTGAAGAAGTCGATGTGCAGGCTGAGCTTGCTGGTGTCCAGAGCGCCGGAGGTGGTGACGAAGACGAGACGATGGAGGATGTGGAAGGCACAGATCACTCTTCCAACCGAAACCGACATGGTAGCACAGGAGGCGCGGGTGCTGATGCTACAGGTGGCGACATCAGAGAAGAAGGATCAGAGTCTCGGGAAGGCGGTGCTGATGGCGGCCGAGCGTAGGTCACGAACATTCGTATCATTTTCGGCGTCGTGGCGCGGTCGACATCTCGGGAAAGATCCGGGCGGCGGTAGAGGATATGGAAAAAGATGCACTCTTACGGTGAGGCGTTTGGGAGCTAAAACTGTCGCTATGACAATGCACTGGATAGTGCCGCTCATGTGTATCAGTAGACTAAATAAGCATATCTTGTCTCTTCTGGCCCGCCACGACGCTCGAATTTTGGTTCTCTTGTTACACTCAAAGCCTCACGCTAACAAGTGGACAGTGTTGCCTCAGGGTCTAGCGATGCCTCCGCTATCGTCCAGAACTTCCTCAACTCCCTCAAAACCGGCAACGCCGGCCGCGCCCAGACCTCGGAAGACCCCTTCACAACCCTTCTCGACCTCCTCTCCCCCAACACCACCATCCCAGTAATCGAAAAAGCACTCGACTCTCTTATCGACGCCCTCTGTGCCAACCTGCCCCCTACCATCCTCCTGCTCGCCCAAGATATCGAAGACGTCGCCGACATCGACCCCGAGTCCGAAACTGCCCAGATGGCCATCCAGGCCCTAGACGAGGAACAGAAGAAAGACGTGCTGAAGCGCGTGTTAAGGTCTCCGCAGATGCGGCAGAGCTTGGGTAGTCTGACTGTTGCGTTGAGGGATGGTGGATTGCCGAATGTAAGTCAGGCGCTCAAGATTGACGTGGCGAATGGGGGATTCATGAGAGGCGGGGGAATGCCTCTCGGTGGTGGTGATGCTGTGAAGGCATTTTTGGAAGGCGTCAAGAAGACGGTGGAGAATGAGGAGGAAGAGGATGAGATGGAGACGGATTGAGTGGCGTTGAAGGAATGGGTATATAATACATGAAATGGGGCTTAGATTATCTTGCATTGGCTGGGTAGAGTACGACGGGGCAGCAACGGGTTGTCACTAAACCCAGGAAACCAGTCATTCTGGTGCGAAAACAACACAGTGCACAAGACATGGCAGTCAAAGCAGTCCATTCGTTATGTCAGTGCAAGAAAGCTTATTCCAGTGGATTCTAAGTGGAGTTCTAGAACTCAACATGGGTATCAGGTGTACAGAGTATGCCCCCTTTTCCATCAGCGATTCAGCGCAGATTCTCTCCCTTCACCACTTACTTTCCCCTCCCCCCCTCTCCCCCCTTCTCCACTCTCTTCTCTCCCACTCTGTCTCCGCCTTTCCATCCCCTCTCCGCCCCATCCTCAAATGCATTCCCGCCCCGTAGAGTAGCCAGTCTATCTATCTCCGACACAACATTAATCAGCCCCACCCTCCCTGGAACCTGCTCCACGCCTGCCAACCGTTCCAAATCTTCCATCTTCGTCTCTGGATGCATAGCGCGATACTCGCCCACCCACTGCTGCTTGTACGCCTTCCACTGCGGCTGCATGTAGCATGTTAAACAGGGATACTTGGACGGTCGGAGGTGTTCGGATGTGCAGCGGGGTGGGAGGCAGAGGGTCGGCTGTGGCTCTGCATCATCCCCGTTTCCCCCGATGTTGGTAGTGACGTAGCGTGGTGAAGAAGGATGAGTTGGAGAAATGGGTGAAGGTGCAGGGGCACGGTACGGTGTGTCGGGCGCCATGTAGGCTGGCGAAATTGGGGTTTTCGGCGTCGCGAGGGTGGAGGAACCGGGTGTGGTAGTATTGACACTAAGGTCTAAGAATGGATTGGTGAGGGAGATTGAGAGGGCGCGTTGGCATGGGGTCGTGCAGATGGGTTTTGTGTGGCCACAGCCGTAGTCTTGGTGGAGGATGTGGCACATTTTAGTAGTTGAATTTGTAGGGGTGGTGGTGGTGTGTTGTGAAGATGGACTTTGTGGGTTGGGAGTTGAGTGAGCTTTTGTGTCGTGTTGGTGGCTGCGAGCAAGCTCTCGGACAGACTTTGTGGTGTAGAAGATCTGAAATATATGCCTGGAAGCGGTGTGTGGGGAAATTGAAACTGAAGCGGACTTCGTGGGCGTACAACGAAATATTAGCGAAGTGGTGAATCATTTCAGTGACGTTGACTAGATATGTGGCAGTTGACATGTAGCGATGATAGGCGGCGACAGTGAGCTTTTATTGCGTTTACTTCGTTCACCAGCTTAAGTGATGAAGTAATCACACTGCACAACTTGATATTGGGGGAATATTGAGAAGCTGTCGAACTTCTACTCCTATTATCCCATCACATTGTTGTCCGTAGCCACCTCATTCTCATTCAATCCACCCGAACCCCCTCCCCTCCATAAAACGCTGGAACCATCTCGTTCGACCGCAATCTTGGTATCTTCACCCCCTAATAACTTCTTCCAAATAGAACCCAAGACTTGGCGAAGTTCTTGCAGTCGGGGTTGATGCACTTCGTCTCGCCCTCCTTAATACCCTCTGGCTGCTCAAAGGGAATGCACAAGCTCTTTGCACCCATAGCTGGAGCTTTCGCATCGTCGACAGTGTTGTCTCCCGATTCTTTCCTTGCACTCTTCTCCTTGACCTCGTCCTCGCACTTCTCTCCTTCGCAGTGAGGGACGAGGACAACGTTCTTTCCGTTGAGAGCAGGGACAAACTCCTCCCAATTTGTGAGTTGGATGCGGTGCTCGCGATATGCCTTGTCAGCCTTCTTGAACATGTCGCTCTGGATCTGCTCGAGAAGTTTCGGGATAGCATCTTTGAGGTCTTCAATCTTGGACTCGGCGCGGGCTTCATCCTTGTTGTCGATGTCTCGTCGAGATGTGGTGACGACGCCCTTCTCCGCGTCCTTGGGTCCGAACTCGATTCGAAGGGGGATACCCTTGAGCTCCCAGTCGTTGAACTTCCATCCTGGAGAGTAGCCTTCGCGGTAATCAGTCTCGACTCGCACGCCTACTGACTTGAGGTCTTCGGCGATTTTGGCAACCTTGCTATACAGGTCTTCCTTTGCCTCGGGCGTCATCCTTTGTGCCCTGTTAGCATGATACCACTTGTGAAGGAGCGAGTGAATGCTTACTTTGCCGACACTCCGACGGGAATGACAACAACTTGAATCTCAGCGACCCTTGGAGGCGTGACCAGGCCACGGTTGTCTCCGTGTGTGAGGATCATGACCCCAATGGATCGTGTCGTAAGCCCCCATGAGTTTTGCCAGACGAAGATCTTATCTGACTTGCCATCTTCCTTTGGCTTTGGATCCTCAACCGTGATATCAAACATCTTGGAAAAGTGCTGCCCCAGACAGTGAGATGTTGCTGCCTGAATGCCGCGACCTGTCGCTGGAATAAAGCCCTCGATGGTAGTGGTATAGTCTGCGCCCGGAAACTTCTCGTTCTCGGTCTTTGTGCCCTTCACTACGGGAACAGCAAGCAGTTCCTCGTAGACGCCAGCGTACCAGTCAAGAATCTGAAGGACCTCTGCAGCAGCCTCTTCTTTGGTCAGATGTGCAGTGTGACCCTCTTGCCACAAGAACTCGCGTGACCGAATAAAGGGCATAGGATGTTTGAACTCCCACCGAACGACGTTGTTCCACTGGTTCAGCTTGAGGGGAAGATCTCGGTGAGACTGGATCTTCTTCGCAAAATACGGGTACATGGCAGTCTCGCTGGTAGGACGAACAGCCACGGGCTTCTCCAGGTCGGACTTTCCACCCTTTGTCACCCACGCAACCTCAGCAGCGAAACCCTCCACGTGCTCCTTTTCTCGCTCGAGATTATCGGCGCTGATGAATATGGGGAAGTATGCGTTTCGGACTTTGAGCGTCTTTATTTTTGAGTCAAACCAATCTTTGATGTTTTCCCATATGGCGTATGAGGCGGGTTCGAGAATATAGCTAAGTAAGTTAGTGTAAAGTGTAGTTGAATGACAAGAGGGCTGTTCACCATCCAGCGACCTATGATACCCGTTAGTAGCTTATAGATAGAGAGTATGAGTCAATCAGACTTACATCGTAGTAAGAGATCATTTGGCCCTTGGTGATGACCTGCTGATACCATTCGCCGAGATCTGCTTCTTTAGCGACGTCAATTCCAATTAGAGCAGCACCCTCAATCTGCTTTTATGTCAACAAGTATTCCCTGCCATATCTGCATCTCCAAACCGACCTTCTTCTTCGCCTGCTGGGGTTTCTTTGCGGCTTTTGGCTCCTTTGGTTCCTTCTTCTTCTTTTCCTCTCTCTTCTTGCCCTCGCCCACGGGGAGGTCCTTCACATCGGCGCTGGCTTCGGCCATATTGATGTTATCGATTGTGGTTACAACGTCTAAATGTCGCGCAAGGGCAATGATTAGAATGAATTTGGTATGATGTTGAAATGTACATTCAGATTGGAGCACTTCTTCCCGTCGAAAGAATTGCGTCGTTCGGTCGTTGGGAGGAGGACAGGAGGTTGCGCGCTGATTGTGTGGTCGTGTTCTTAGGGATGGTGGGGTAGTGGGGCACACAGGAGAGCTTTATATTTACCTAGAATTGCGTAAGTCAATTGCTGGGTCGCAGATACAAGCACCGGTGAGAAAATTGTCGGCTTACCTGTATGATTCACGTCTGTGGTGAGCAAAGAGTCAGAGAGTTTTAGAGTCTTGTGTCTGAGTCGCAACCCTAATATGGATCGCGGGGCCTCGAGCGACGGCAGGGGTTCTTTTAGCGCCGGCGCGGAGAAACTGCTAGTGCCGACCTGGTCCTTGCGCGTAACAATTTCTGGACCGTGTTGAAGGCAGCGAAAACAGCAGAATCCCCGCCATAAACAGCCCAGTACAGCTTCAACAATACGCCATGGCTGGAATATTCGAACAGGCACGCAACTCGGGGACGCTGTGTACGTTTCCAAGAGCCCTCAAAGTTCGAATCTAGCTAATGTTTACCAGTCCTCGGCGGACAGAAAATCAGCGGCCAGGACATCCGCGACCAGAACGTGCTGGCGACGCAGGCAATTGCGAATATCGTCAAGTCGTCCTTCGGCCCCTCTGGCCTCGACAAAATGATGGTCGACGACATCGGCGACGTGACCGTGACCAACGACGGCGCCACCATCCTGAGCCTGCTCGACATCGAGCACCCCGCGGGCAAGATACTCGTTGAGCTGGCCCACCAGCAGGACAGGGAGGTGGGCGACGGGACCACGTCTGTTGTCATAATAGCCGCGGAGCTGTTGAAGCGCGCAAACGAGCTCATGAGGAACAAGATCCATCCCACGACTATCATCACAGGCTACAGGCTAGCGTTGAGGGAGGCTGTCAGGTACATGAACGAGAACATCAGCTCCAAGGTCGAGACGCTAGGACGTGACAGCCTGATCAACATTGCGAAGACGTCCATGTCGAGCAAGCTGATCGGATCCGACTCGGAGTTCTTCGCCAACATGGTTGTGGATGCCATGCAGTCTGTCAAGACGACCAACAACAAGCACGAAGTGAAGTACCCCGTCAAAGCGGTCAACATTCTCAAGGCACACGGAAAAGGCGCCCTCGAGTCGATATTAGTCAAGGGGTATGCGCTGAACTGCACCGTTGCGTCGCAGGCCATGAAGACGCGTATTGTAGACGCCAAGATTGCATGCTTAGACATCAACCTGCAAAAAGAGCGGATGAAGCTGGGCGTGCACATCACCATCGATGACCCGGCTCAGCTGGAGAAGATCCGGGAGCGGGAAGCTGGAATCGTGACCGAGCGGGTGGACATGATCCTCAAGGCGGGCGCTAATGTTATTTTCACGACCAAGGGCATCGACGATCTGTGCCTAAAGCAATTTATCGAAAAGGGCGCCATGGCCGTACGAAGATGCAAAAAGGAAGACCTGCGAAGGATAGCAAAGGCTACGGGGGCGACCCTGGTCGGCACTCTGTCAGATCTCAACGGTGACGAGAAGTTCGAGCCTTCGTTCTTGGGCTCAGCGGAGGAGGTGTCGCAGGAGCGGATTTCAGACGATGAGTGCATCTTGGTAAAGGGCACCAAGGCGTTCTCGTCTGCGTCAATCATCCTGCGTGGTCCGAATGACTTCGCTCTGGACGAGATGGAGAGGTCGGTGCATGACTCACTTTCTGCCGTCAAACGAACCCTTGAGTCTGGACGTATCGTTCCTGGAGGAGGCGCAGTGGAGACCGCCCTTCACATTTACCTCGAGGAATGGGCAACATCAGTGGTAAGTTTCGCTTTCATTACGTCTGAGTCATGTGTATGATTCATTCGTTGCGTAAATCATCTCCATATACTCTGCCGACATCGAACGTCAAGCTTTACCCTCTCCCAAAACTACCATACCCCAAGCAATATATTGTAGTTACTCGCTGATCAAACCCCAGGGCTCCCGCGAACAACTCGCCATAGCAGCATTCGCTGCCTCTCTCCTCGCGATCCCCAAAACCCTTGCCGTGAACGCCGCAAAAGACAGTACCGAACTCGTCGCGCAACTCCGTTCCCGGCACGCGCTCTCCCAACGCACCCCTTCAGACCCCACCACGCCCGAGAACGCAAAAGCCCTCGCGCGGTCTAAAAACTACAAGAATTACGGCCTGGACTTGGTAAATGGAAAAGTGCATGACAGCTTGAAAGCGGGGGTTCTGGAGCCGAGTATGAGTAAGGTGAAACAGTTGAAGTCTGCGGTGGAAGCGTGTGTGGCGATTATGAGGATTGATACGTTGATCAAGTTAGATCCAGAGGAGAGGGGCGATGGAGGGGATGATGGACACGGGCATTAAGCATGAGACAAGATCGAAGGTTGACAAAAGGATGGTCCGTCCTTGTAGCCTGCTTATTGACCGTACATAGACAAAAGAAAGAAGTATCCAGTCAGGATTGTAATGTACAGTTTTGCATCCCGGAGTATCTATGCAAGCAATGCTGACGCGTTGAAGTAATTTAGAACTTCAGGTCGTGTAACGTACCTTAAGTTACTCGGTGTTCGTATACATTTGATATAGATCGCGGTAGATTAAAGTGTTTAGGCCCCCAGTCAACATAGTATGGTATGTGTCTAGGCATATTGATCTCATCTGACATCTCGCCATGGGATGGACTGCAGGTTTAGGATCTCAAATCTTTATTTGAATTAAGGTCGTTCACTCATCCTCAGGTCGCGTCGAGGCACAAAAGCTATATAAGGTGAAGCATGCACCCTACGGCCACTTCAACTACCTCAACCTATCCCTACTACCACGTCTCCTTAATCACTTCAATTCAGCAACCATGCATCTTTCCCAATATCTACTTGTAGCCGCCACTACTCTCCTCTCCACAACGTTCGCCTGCAAATGCATCGTCGACGAGCAATCCAGCATCCCTGATACCCGCGCCTGCTGCGCCGATGTGCAAGGCACTTTCGCGTATGGGGACGACTGCACCGATAAAACTATCCTCGCCAAGCTGGAGGAGTTCGATGCTTGCTGTATTGATGCTGGAGGAGAGACGGACTGTCCTTATTGATCTAAAAAAGGTATGAGTTGCAGATGATGGGGAGATGTTGGAGCTGTCTGACTATTTGTAGATGATTATGAAGAGTGGGGATGTGATAATGTGGATTTGTGACGATTGCACTCGGGTTAGGAACTGTTTCTTTGACTATGGGTAGCCTGTTAACAATGCGCTTCTTCATTATGGCACCGGGCGATGAGCTGTCGAAGTGAAATGTTGTATCACAGTTGAAGGGACAGAAGTTATTAATCGATTGTCAAAAATGGCTTCTCATCTCCAAAAATCCTATGGCATCCTGTACATAAACTACTGTGCTTCTTTTCTTCTGGCAGCAAGTCTGGTCCTCATGATATTCTGAGTTTGAAGATTCTTCGTTTTCCACTCTTCTACAGCCCCAAATGCCTATACACAGTCGCTTTCATGTCCCCTGCAATCAACTCGTGCACTCTAGCTGTCGGCTGCACAAAGTTCATCCAGAAGTACTTCCCTGCATTCCCCTTCACCATACAATCATCCCATGTCCGATCCCCCATACCATCGCAGAAATCCGTAAGCGGTGCCGTAAATCCGTTTCCAACTGCCTTGTCAAGTAACCCAGAGATGAACCCAAATGAATCGTAGTAGATGGCCTTCTTCCCAAACTGCTTAAGCGAGTTCTCGATCGCAGTATTTGCATTCTGAATAACTCTTCCCCATGTTTTAACACAGTCGGTCGAGGTGCCACAGAGGTATTTAGCAGTGACGGGAGCGCGATGCTTCGGATAGATGTTCGCAACGAGCACATAAGGCGCGCCGGCATCAACCAGCGTCTTAACAGCAGCACTCAACTTTTCTGCAGCCGTCTTCGCAAAGTCTGCATTCTTTGGGTCTCCTTCCCAAAACGCATCTGTATGGAAACTCAAATCGTTCTGCCCAACCCAGATGAACCCCAGTGACTTCTTGATCCCCTTGTTTCCCGTGGAACTGTAATTCGCTATCTGATCAATCAAGGACGGAGCGCCTGCGCCTGCTTGCGTGTACGAGTTGTCAAAGGAGGCGCCGCCTGAGGCTCCGCCACAGCAGCCGCCAAAGGCGTAGTCGGATAGGGGTGCAGAGAGGAGCGTGGAGAGATAGGAGACGGCGACGGGACCATTGGTCCAGGTCCCGTAGCCGTAGACGGTGGCGGGGGATCCGGTTAGGCCGTGTGCATAGGAGCCGTTGCCGTTGTCGCTGAATTCGTCGCCGAAAGCTACTATGTTGGTGAAGGGTTGGGTAGATCGAGAGTGGTGGATGGATGGGAGGGCCAGGATGGACGGGAAGAGAGTGGCATATAACACTTTTTTGATTGCGAGAGACATGTTGGATGTGGATTTGACGTACTGTTGATAGAAAGACAAATTGAAGAAATGAATGAATGACCGAGGAAGTTGCAAAGAATGAATGGAAGCTCAGCAGAGCAGAAATGAACAACGACAAACAGAAGAACACAAATCAGACCCATGGTCAATGTCCAAACTTACATACTTATCCTCATTGCATCAATCCCACAGCCGTTCGAAGAGATTGAGGTAGGAGGTTGGCTTGCTTTTAGTCTTGGGTTAACCTGGCCGGATGTTTCGAAGATCAGCCACAAGGATCAGAAATCTCCGGTGCGGGACAGAACACACAGTGAATGATCTGCGAACGCACCATTAGGTAGAAGGATACTGAACGGTATTTTGGGAATTTTCGAGGATGCTCTGGAAGTGAAGCTGGTGTTTGCTTTTGCCATGCTAGTGTAGCTATTGATTTCGCCTTACGCTCTACCGGGCCTCAGAATATCAGAGCTCGTCCCCACTAACTGGGCTATGAGATGTCTTCCAATTGCAGGATAGTTCTTGTTGAGCGCTCCGTTATTTGATCGTTGCTGGTTTGATGAAAGTGACAGGGCGAGATGGCGTTGTGTGCACTTCGGTGTTGTGATATTTCTACGCTACCGGTACCATAGGCCAGGATTGATTCCGAATAGGGTCCCACACTTTGCACTGGAGGACGACAATACATCACTATGATCGCAAAAGTATCAGTCCATCCATACCCATGTCAAATGCGCTACTTTTAACTCTTTACCTAAAGAACCCATAATTGCAAGATATTTTATGTTCAGCTCTCGTGTTATCGACCATCACAGTTGCTGCTCTTGCACTCATTTTTAATACATTTTTGCTATGGCGTCAAGGAAAATCGGAGAGCGAAATCGGAAGAGGCCAGAAGCGAAAGAACCACATGCAGATTTGTATCGGCTTGATTGAATGCAGCTCTTCAGACCGACTTTGTGCAAGACTTTGATCGAAAGGTTGACTTTGATCTTGGAACCCCCGCGTATCGTTAGCACAGCTTCCGACATCGACTGTGAGAAAGAAAAGCTTCTCTTTTGCAGCCGTGTATTATATGACGGATCAGTTTGAATATTTGATTGCAAAATCTCCGTTTATGAAGCCTCGATGTGAACTGTATTCGTCTTGGATGTGGCAGCTGAAAGATGAGGCTGAAAGACAAGACGGCAGACCGGCCAAATCAGGTCTTCCAGCTCAGCCTCGCCTTCGGCAGCTCACTTCTTGTTTTTCACAGTGCATCCCCGCAGTCATTGTAAAGTGTACCGTTGAGTTGCTACTCATTCCATCAGTTTCATACCCGTCCTCATCATGGCGCCCAATTCTGCACAAGAATACCAAAAACTCATACTCAAAGCCAACCACTACCATAAGCGAGCGTTATTGCAAGAGAAACTCGGTTTACTCCAAGAAGCCCTTGCCATCTGTGATGAACCCAACTTCCCAGAAGCCGAAGCACGCAGACAAGAACTCTTCTACGATGTAGCAGGCATTTGGCGACGACTAGGCCAGTACAACAGGCCGAAAACGATGCTCCAAAAGTCGTTGGATGCGATTCCAGATGCTACTTCTTCATTCAAGGCTTCTATCCTCGGTAATTAGGCAAGATTAAAGATGAATAGGAGATATTTAGGATGTTGAGTTGACTTTTGGTAGGCGAACTCGGTGTAATGGCAAGACACAACAACCGCTTCCTTGAGGCACGAGAAGCATTCCGAAAGCAAGGGCATCTAGCTCGCGAGACCTCTCCCAGCGTTGAAGCAGATGCCGAGATATGTCGTGCGATCGGCAGCGAGGGCATGTCGATATTTAATCTTTCGCAACCAACACAGCCAAACCAGCTACACGATACCGCGTTGCTTGCCGGTGCATTCACTCAATTTCGCGAACGCATCTCTCGAGCTCAAAACCTTCAGCAACGTCTTCTAAAAAGAGACCCTCAGTCAAAGTATGTTGCAATGGCTAAGTCCTGGGAGATTATCGGCATGGACCGCTGACTACTCGCACGATGATTATATATACCTATGAATGGGAGCTAGTTAGAATAGATCATATGGTAGAACACGTGCGACACGTGTCAACATGTGCCAAATTCCTTGCGGATGACACCGAAGAACGCCGCATGTTCGGTAGCTTTCGTTACGTTAAGTATTCTGATTTCGCGAACCATGGAAAACTTCCTATTTCTAATGCTGACCTGATAAAACAATCCATCAAGGGCTTAGAAGCAGCAGACAAAGATGACTTCATTTTCATGTTGCACCGCTAGACTGACGGCAACACATGGGATGACGACAATGGGTCGCCATGACGCCTGGTGATGAGTGCCGTTCAAGAGTCCCGGAAGAAAAATCCTCATGTTCAACCAGAGCGGCTGGGCTTGTGGTTGGTGAGTGACTTTCTCTTCATTTATCAAAATCAGTGCTCACATAATTAGGAATATAATTGCATCGACTTGGAAAATAAATAAGAAAAAGCGCGCGAAGGCAATGTCCTACCTCTTGCAGTGACTCAATGCAATGCCATGATCAGTCTCGTTGATGTATCGTGATGTGACAAAGTAGATAGAGAGGAAGATGATTGTTGTATTGATTCTACGGAGGAGCTACCGAAGAAATATCTAGAGTCTTACCAGGCACGGCAGGAGCCTGCCAAGGTAGTCATAACAAACATGGAAGTGAGTCATATGAGCAAACATCATGTGACCCACCCGCCGACATGATGAAACCTACAAAGAGTGCGCCCGGTGTGCTGTAGAGTTCATATTAATAAGTGCACTCGTGGAGTCTTTTAGTCCCCACTAATCGTGGGAGCACTCAAACTACACCCTGAAGAAGGCAAAGCTGATATTGTTTTCGTTCTTGTGGCCCTGAAGCTCAAAAAAGAGAAATTTGGCTGGACCGAATATCGACTTTTTCATGAGGCAGAGACTTGCATGAGAGGGATAACACTTGATGATCTGTAATATCTCGAGGTAATCATAAGAATCTAGTCTATCTCCAAAGAAATGCTATCTTCTCCCGGATATCCAGTGCGTCAACTCTTGTGAACAGGTCCATTTCGCTACTGTCGCATGCTATGCGAAAAATATGCTACGCTAAGTCCTTGATAAGTGCTTCAGTATCCTCACCATCAAGCTTCATCGCATAATCCAGCGATTTTCACCCTGTTCCGTTCTCCCTATCCAGACCAGTCTCAATCTCAATAAGCTTTCTAATATAATCCCTGTGCACCTCCGAAGGCTCCTTTGCAAAAGCCTGCGCAGGCGTGCACCCCTTTGGATTGAAATACTCCAATGCATCCTCTTTTCTCCCAGCTTTCAGCAGTCCCAACCCCCTAAAAAACCTATAGTAGCCCATCACAGTATCATGTTCCACATCTCCTTCAGGCTTGACCCCATGCTCTTGCTCCCACTTCCTCGTCGCGCCAACCATCTGCGCGAGCGCTTCGGGCGTGATACCATCCGCATCACGTGGTTGTGCCCACTCACTACCATCCTTTGGGCCGAGGACGGCAGCATTGTCGTCATAGCCGCGGTGCGCATCGAAGACGAAAAGTGTTGCATGAAGTCTGCTACCTGACACAATTGATCGGTGATACGCGCCCGCCGGGACGCTGTAAGTCATGTCACGCCAATGCGGTTCGTGGCTGCCTGGAGTAACTCTTACGAGTCTTCCAGTGTTCCTGATGGATGAGCTCATTTGGAGATATCCTGACCCACTCTCCTTGCCATCCTCGGCGCAATAGCAACATTCATATGCTGCATGGGTGGCCAAAGAGGGATCATCGGGGCTGTCGACTTTGAAGGTGCAGTCTGTGCCACGTCCAAGTAACGTCCCTTAATGTGTGGGTACAATTAGCAGGTTTTCTCTAGATAAAGGAACTGATACTCATTTAAAGTGATACATCGCACATGTGGAATATGTCATTTTCGTGTAGGAAATAGAAGGGTTGCTTACTACGAAACAGTTAGCAAGCGATTATTGTAGAGATATTCGTACCAATACTAAGACCGGTCTTAGTATTTGTATCGAGAGATTCTTACCAACACTGTCCGAATGATTGGTGGGCATGAATGCAAATTTCTTCGGACGCACCCCGCTGCCCATCGGGTAGCCAAGTATGTAACCGCCATAGTTCCTCAATGCGGCCATCTTTAAGCAAGCTGCATAGCGGGACAGCCAAAAACCCTTGCGCACTGCGGGAAACAAGGAACTGAAGCTTAGTTCCTTGCGCACTGACAATAGCTTCATGGATCAGACCCCAGATTGTATCGAGGTTCGCCGTGTCAACATCCAGTCCGCGCCGAGCCTTTTCTCGCAGTAATGCAACAGCCAAAGTAACTTGGGCGAGTTGCTGGACACCTTCAACGCGGTTTTCGGAACTAGAAGTAATTGCCGCATTCCATTCAGCAAAGGGGAGAGCGAGATCAAGGGCGGTTTTGGTATTGGTCGCCATGATTCCCAGGGGTGAATCGTTGCCTTTAGTGACTCCGTAGTGTCGCAACCACTGGGCTAATGGTTGGACATATTCATCAGGTGCGTTGGTAGCAAGTACAACACCGTCGAGCACACGCAAAAGCGAAGCTGCCGGAATAGTTGTGTCATCGTTGACAATGTTGGCCGCCAATAACTTGCCGTCCGAAGAAGGCATGGTGCCGTTCGTCTCAAGGATGTTCGTTGGTGACATATCTTTAGGACCTTCTTTCGTGCCTGGAATTTACCACGTGCAAGCGAAGTTTCCACTAAGGCTTCCTCTGTTAGCCCTGAGGGTGAAATACAATAACCTGAGAATACATGCCTGGGGATTGAACAGCTAAAGAGCAACACTAAACTAGATCAATATAGACTAGTGCTTTATCCGATAAAGTAGTATGGAAACGAGCAAAGGGTGTCCACGAGCAAAAGATACGACCAAGCAAAGTGATGTTCAAGAGGAAGTTATCCGGGATTGCAAGTCGTTCAGCTGCGGCTTATATATTGTCTTTGACCAGGCACCAAAGTAGTAGGAGATTCTTCTTCGAGACTTACCCCGCTTTCTTACCTATCCTGAAATTACCCAGGCCTCCACAATGTGCTTTGCCGTAAAAATGCATCTGCGGCGTGGTTTGCCTGGTCGGGCAAGTGCTGGATCTGAGAGCGGTACTCCCCGAGTAGCTCCACCCATCGAGCCTGACGCTGGTTCAGCTTCGTTATATGCATGAAGTGCCTCAACGCCGCATGATCACTCCAGACCATTTACCGCTTCTGGTGATCCATATATCCAGGTGTGAAACTGTTTGAACACGTAAACGATCAAAAGTATAACCTTGTCGTGTACAGTGTAGGTCTTTTCAGCGGAGTTGAGCTTTTTACTGAAGAACGCGATGAATCTTATATGGTCATTTCACTGTACCGATGCTCGATGGTGCCAGAGATTGCTTGTCACTGCCCGATCTTTGGTCTTTTGGCCGTTCTGGTCGTCGTTCTGTTGGTGAGGTTCCTGGGAGCTAACCGATTGTAATTTATAGATTACGTTCATTAGCGAGCTTGGTGTTATTGATCATTGGCGCTGGCCCCTGGAGTCTAAGACTTAGTAGGGTTTGCAAACCCGTAATATTCTGCAGCTCTGCCATGCCGCTTAGCCGCCAAATCCCAGGGATTGACTAGATATTTTCTAGGTTCCCTTACCCTAGCAGGGGCAAGACGGCTGTGGGACCTTCCTTCAAGCTTTTGGCGCTTGAAGCGCCATATAACGCGGTGAAGATTTGCTTTGCCGTGGCAAATGGAGATCTTTTAGCTCCGCAGAACCAATCGGCAAGAGCGACATTCAGCGAAGCAGTTCAAAGACCGCTTGCGCCCCAAGTGCAATGGTGTTTATTATGAACGCTATCCGCGCCTCGGTTCTTGGATCTGTGATTGCCTAACCTATTAACTGTCCGATCGCAATTGTACCAGTCCCTCCCACTTGGATTTGTAGCGGCCATTCACCGTCGCGCACTTGCAAGTGGACCCATATTACTAGTCTCAAGGCGAATATACTGGTGTAGGTGAAAAAATCGAGGCTGTTAGTGCGCCTACTCAAATCACCCAGACCTTGAATCACTACTCTCTGACTGGCTACTCACACCTGCAGGCTGCTGCCCTGAGCTTGTGGGGATCTGCATCATGCGGTCGTTCTGGTTGGTTGTCATAACCGCTTGTCGTGCCACAACTTCTAATGTGCTGTCGTTGTCAAAAGCTCCTAGGCATGTATTCGCTCGCCTTAGCTCACAAGAGGGCCTCAGGCGCTGTGACCTATTGTAGGGTCTTCTGCAGAGCTGTTCTACCAACTTGTCAGGTGAGTTAGACCGGTCTTATTGGATGGCTGCCTTTTCAGTGCCACTCTTGAGATCCCAATCGGGGTATTGCTCGTTTGTGCGGCCCATTCCTCGGCGGCTAATTAATGCTCTGACGGTGGACCGTGCAATGCGTCAATTAGGCCGGCGCCGGTTACTATCGCCTACGACAATGGCCTTTGATGAATCGTAGCGGAAACAACGATGGAAGGTTCCAGGGTTATCTGAGCTGCGTGCTGCAGTGGGATTCTCGGTGCCTATGATGAGTTGCTTGAGGGATGGGAATTGGCAACACGAGAAGCTGAGGGACTGAAAGAAGAAACCGCTATGGACATGCTCGCATTGACGCAGATTTTACTTTGAGGTCGGAGGTCCTGGCTGTAGTGCCAATCTTTGAAATATCGATCGTCGATAAATCGCATCCAAGTTGGACGGCATACAACTCGGAAATATATCTACAGGCAGTATGACTAGCTACGGGTGGAGCATCTCGAATAGCATTCTCATGTCGTCGGTATTTGCCCTATCCTCTGCAAAAAATCCATGATCGTCTTTTATCTTCGGGTCAGCCTACGTATCGTATCGAGAGGCACGAGACATATACAATATCATATATTTTACCTTCAATCCAATACCATCTCCCAAGAAGCGTTATCTTCTTCCTGATATCTAGCGCGTCGAACTCTTGTGGACAGGTCTGTATAGTCGCTGTCGCTTACTATGCGAAATATATGCTACGCTAAGTCACTGATGAGTGCTTTAGTCTCCTCCTCATCAAGCTTCAGGGCATAATCCAGCGAATTTTGCCCCTTCTTATTCACTCTATCTAGATCAGCCTCAACCTCAACAAGCTTCTTAATGAACTCCCTGTGGAGCTCTGAAGGCTCGTTCGCGAAAGCCTGTGCAGGCGTGCATCCCTCCGGATTGAAATACTGCATTGCGTCCTCCCGTCTTCCAGCGCCCAGCAGTCCCAACCCCCTGAAGAACCTATAATACCCCATCACCGTATCATGCTCAACATCTCCTTCAGATTTGACGTCGTGCTCTTGCTCCCACTTCCTTGTTGCGCCTACCATCTGAGCGAGCGCTTCAGGCGTGATACCAGCCGGATCTCTAGGCTGAGAAAGCTCGCCTCCGTCCCTGGGGCCGAGCACGGCAGCGTCGTCGTCGTAGCCACGGGCGGAATCGAAGACGAAGAGCGTGGCGTGGAGTCTGCTGCCCGATACAATCGATCGATGATACGCGCCTCCGGGGACGGTATAAGTCATATCACGCGAATGCGGGAACCGGCTGCCCGGCCTAACCCTAAGGAATCTTCCTGTATTCCTAATCGTGGAGCTGATCTGATGCGTCTGATAGCCCGATCCACCAGTACTGTGCGTGCCATCTGCGCCGGCGTAGCAGCACTCATACGCTGCATGCGTAGTCAGTTCCGGATCCTTAGGACTGTCAACTTCGAAGGTATAGTCCGTGCCGCTTCCAAGTAGTGTCCAGCTCTGGCCGAAGGGCTGGTGAGCATGGATGCAGACTTCTTCAGATACACCACGTTGGCCATCAGGCAGCCAAGTGTGCAGTCGCCATAGCTCTTCGATACGGCCATTGTTGAGGATACTGCATAAAGGCACAGCTAGGAAGCCCTGTGCACTGCGGGAGACGGTGAATTGAAGGGATGTGTCTTGCGCACTAATGATGGCTTCGTGGATCAGTGCCCAGATTGTATCGAGGCTCGCCGTATCGACGTCCAGGCCTCGCCGTGCCTTCTCCCGCAGTAACGAAACGGCAAGAGTAACTTGGGAGAGTTGTCGGATACCGTCTTTGCAGAGTTCGGGGCTCGAGGTTATGATCTCACGCCATTCGCGGAAGGGAAGAGCGAGATCGAGAGCGGTTTTGGGATCGGTCGCCGTTATACCCAGAGGCGAATCGTTGCCTTTACTGACTCTGTAATTTTGTAGCCAGTGGGATAATGGTTGAATACAGGCATCAGGTGCTTTGGTAGCAACTGCGGCGCCTTCGAGTACACGCAAAAGCGACGCGGCTGTGATACTCGTCTCGTCGCTGGCAAGGTTGGTTGCCCACAACTTCGTGTTCAAAGCGGGCGTAGTGCCGTTTGTCTTGAGGATATCTGTTTGTGCCATATTTTATTCCTTTAAGTAAATTCAAAGTGTTAAGTAAATCCAAAGTGTTAAGCAAATTCAAAGTGTTAAGCAAATTCAAAGTGATAAGCAACGTCAAATGATATATGAGAGACTGTGAAGTTTAGCTTAGGGTTCACACCTGGTGTCTTAATACCTGCAATTCTGACTTTTGGCGAGGCTGAAAGAGGGGCACCTAGGCATCTATGAACCAGATGACGATTAAATGTACCAGCCGCGGGTTTTGACCGGCAAAGGACTGACAAGGCTGCTTGTCGCTTATGCAAGCCACTGGCAAGCATCCATGCTTGCATCCTTGAAGCTGAAAATAGCCCTGAAATTACGCCTAGCTGAGAAGCTCATTGAAGCAGAATAAAAAAAGCAAGCTCTATTCTCTACTTATTACGAAGTAACAAGATGGAGGCAGAAGAATGGCTATGTTGGCAAGGGATTGATAATGTTTTAATTCTGTTCATAGTCTCATCCAAGACAGCAGGGCCGAGGTAAAAGTATCATCACCATGTCAAAATACATATTTCTTTATAGGTACATACGTACCACAGCTACAAGAGTGATAAACACTATCTGATTTGGGCATTATACAAATCAAAAGTTTATCTACAGGTCGTACGCACCAAGACAACCAACTAGGGGTGGAGCATCTCGAACAACATTCTCATGTCATCGGTGTTTGCTCTATCCTCAGCCAAAAATCCGTGGTCATCTCTTATCTTTGGGTCAGCCTTATGCTTCAGCAGCACACGCACGGCTGCGATATCACCTGCTCCGCTTGCTAGGTGTAACGCGGTGTTTCCTTCCGCATCTTGCATGTTCACCAATGCCGAGTCCCTCTCAACCAATATAGAAGCCATTTCTGATCGAACGCTAACATATTCTTGTGGGTTGCTGCTCTTGACCGGTCTTTTCAACTGTTGTCCCCTAACCATGCGCCTCTTTTTTGCATATGCTTTCTTCTTCGACTTTTCCCGCATTTCTAGCAACTCCTCCTTTAGCAACGTAAAGATATTGGCGGCGAAATACCCAACGCTGGGGACTTGACTCGCAGAGTTAAAGACATGGTGAAGAGCAGTCATGCCAGCAGCGTCTTGAGCAGATGTCTCAGCATCTTTGTTGATACAGGCAGAGAGAATCTGTGGGGACTGGCCCCTAGCAGCGTAGTGCAACACTGTCCCACCATCAAGGTCCATATCTTCGATATTGCTTCCTTCAATTAGAAGCCCGAAACTTTCTAGGCAACCAAACTCTGCTGCAACGTGTATTGGCTTTCTGCCCAGAAAATCGGTTTGCGTGCTATCTTCTGGCCTTTCTTCAAGCCAGAATCCGGTTGTAGCTCCAGAACGACTGAGTGCCGCATAATGAAACACTGAAAATCCCATAATGTCGACTGCTTCTGGATCTGCACCTGCTTCAAGGAGCACTTGTACATGGTCGACAGTACCGCAGGTTGAAGCTACATGTAGCGGCACAATTCCGTTGATGTTACACGCATTCGGCTCTGCACCCTCTTCCAAGAGGTAGCGAAGAGTGTCATCTTCTTTATTTGAAGCGGCCCAATGTAAAGGGGTCGATCCATGGAAATCTTGAGCCTCAATGTCGGCTCCACGGTCGATGAGACTTACGGCCATTTCTCTACTCCCATGGCACCCTGCCCAGTGAAGGATGGTAAGCCCTAGAATGCTGGGAGATGAAATGTCGATGCTGTCGTCCTCAACCAGTGCGTTGACAGCCGCCTCAGAGCCGGACGCTAACACTCCAAGCAGACCATGGCTATCAATGTCGCCGACTTGGGCACCAGTCTGAAGTAGAGTCTCGAATACCAGGTCGCGCCCGTTTTCAGCAGCTACCTGTAGCGCAAGCTTGTGGTTAAAAATCGGTGTGGAAAGCTCTTGCTCTTTTTCTAGCAGCAGCGTTACAATGTCGATATACCCCATGCCTGAAGCCATACACAATAGATCGGTAGTTGGACTACCTCCCATGGTAACACCTCCCATGGTAATCTCTGCACCGGCGTCGAGTAGTTCTCGAACGGCATCTGTTTTTTCATAGATTGTTGCCGCTGTAAGGGCAGTATGAAAAATACCTCCAATTGCATCAACGTGGGCGCCATGTTCAATTAGTAGTTTGATCATCTTAGCCGAACCACTTATTGCCGCGATTTGTAAATAATTGCCATACCGCTGAATGGTTTTGTTGACATCGTGGCCTTGATCTAGCTTCGTCCGGACGAAGTCGTGCATTCCGAACAAAACCGCTACCCAAACCGACGTGACGTCTTCCAGAATTGGAAGCGTCTGAGGATATTGGTTGTATAAATCAATCCAAAGGGGAAATATATCAGGATCAGAACGCTCAAGCTCAAGCATGAGACCTGTTTGCGATGCCCCTAGTTTTTCTGCTTCTTCCGCATGATGCATCCAGTGATTGATTGCGTACTCAAGTAAGGGATGTTCCAATTGCAGCTTCTCTAGTTGGTCGTCGATAGTGGATCGAGGAAGGTTTCTCGGGGCAATAGGGAGAATACTGCGTCTGCAAAGCGCAGGGAGAAGATTCATCCAGTATCGTACGCTTGACCGGGCGAGCGTTGAATGACCCTCTCGTCGCAGCTGAAACCCTCCAGGAAGGCCAGAGTTGCTGTCCTCTGTCCTCTCAAAGAGGAAATCCAGCACAGATTGATGAGTGAATTGAACTTGGGAGTCTGGGCTGTCTCCATCGACTTCTACCAGCCCCCCGCACTTCATCCTAACGTCACGTATGAAAGCCCGGATCTCCGGACGACGCCTCGATACGGGCTGTTCGGTCTTATTTCGATTGCCTTTGATCGCCAGTTGGAGCTCGGATATTGTTAAGGGCCATACTGAACAGAGCAATATTCCTAAAAGAGCATTTCTTTCGCCCCAGTGTCTTCGATCAACATTGTTCAGAAATCTTTCATATAGATCGGCCAACTCGCTGGGAAGGTTCGAAAGACATTGCGAGAAGTATTCCCTCCGTTCCGCCTTCTCTTCCGGCAAACTACTCAATATGTCCTCAGGAAGATGGTCTAGGGTCATTTGAGCCCATAGGAAAATGCCGTTGGCTTTTACAGCTATTTCATGAATAAGAGGATCAAACATCTCTAGGTCTTCTTGCAATAGCTGGTAATTCATCATGATTTGCATTCTGGCAAATTTGGAAATGTCGTCACTGTTTTCCTTGTCAAGATGGAACCCTGGTACTTCTCGGACGACAGGTGACGGCCTTGGAGCCCCTCGACTAGTAACACAGATTTTCAGAGTTGAATTAGCCCGAGGTTTTAACCAGTCCTCGAAAAGGCGGGTGAGCGTCTCCACGGGATTGGGACAGTCGCATTCGTCAATCGCATCAATTAGGAAGATGTAGTGGGAAGGCGTATTGTGTAGACTGAGCATGTTCGTCATCAATTCCTGTAAGCTATCGTCGCACCAGGATAAGTCGGTATCGTCCATGGTCACATGTTTGAAACGTGGTTTAGCAGCAGCGTCTAGTACGTTCGGCTTCTGAACGATCATAGCATGTATAAGGCGGCGCAGCATGCCTTCAATGGATTTCTGGAGTGGTGCTCCTTGATTGTTGAAGAAAAACCACGCCAAAACGACGTCTGACTGCCAGTTTTTCTCTAGGTCTCCAAGGATGCGCTTTAGCAGGACACTCTTGCCTGAACCTGGTTTTCCGCTAATCCAGAAAAGGCCGTTCTCTCGCGCCAGGCAATAAGACACTGGATCCTTTTTCTCATAAAGCCATTGGAAAGTTCCTTCTTCAGGCTTTCGAATTTTGTTATAGCGTTCGTCTGCTCTTGGGAAGAAAAGTTTGGCTAGCATATCTGAACTTCAATAAGTGACTGCTTGCGTTCTACTGGGCACAAACATTTACCGTTCTTGATCTTCTTTCCGAGTGCATCTAGTGTAAAACATCAGCATTGATTCTAACTATACTACACGCTACTCATCTATATATGAACTTGGTTTCTTGGGTATCCATCAACTGATCTGCGTCCTCCTCAACGTTTTTCAACAAGAAGGGAGACCGTGATTGAGCTGAGCTGAGATTGATACCTTCATAGCGGTCTTGAACCTGCAACCATGGGGCACATTTGCTCGACAGGTAATCCACCACTGTCAAGTACATATCGTCCACAACACTATCGAATCTTACAAGCTCAGTATGTATCCTTGCCATAGGGAATGGCTCTTCCCCAGGATGATGCATGATGGCGGATTCTCTGTCAACGATCTGCACCATATTAGCATGCTATCAACTTGACCATCTTATCAAGAGCATACTAGTGATGACATGAACTTCGTCGTCGTCTTCTGTTGCTCATAAAAGTTGACCACGAAGATGTTTCCCTTGGCTCCACTGAACTCATCATTGATGGCGAAGAGCTCATGAGACTTTGGGCTCAACACAGGCCTTATGTTCTCAGGGATTTGATAATCAACCGCTTTGGCCATATTTTCGAGAATCAGAACACGTTTGCTGGAATCCAGAACATGCGAACCAAGGTGTGGCGTGCCGAAGAAGAAAATGCCCTTGGTAGATCGATGTATCGAGGAATACTCCGCCTGTATCATGCTCGTGATACGGGCCTGGGGTGGTAAGTTGATGGACTTAAAACCGTATTAGTATTTTTACATGCCTGTTTGACGATGATGCCACCAAGACTATGGCAGACAAAGACGATCGGTCGCTCGCTCTTCACAGCGGTAAGTAGGTTGATGGAAAGAGAGAAGCAGATGTCGAACCATGCTCGCCGGTCTCTTCATTGACAAATGCGCCAGTAATGCTCGAGAATGCTGTCGAATCCCCATTGTGTTTTCATCACCCTTCTCAAGATCCGCCTTGTACCCGAATGTCATCGTCCGAGCTCGTGCCAGCTTGGGTCCAAGCTCGGAGATCCAGTAGAATTGGGGTTTGATGCCAGCCTTCGAAGTCCATGTGTTATATGGATGACCGTTTAAACCATGCACAAAAACGATGCTAGTAAAAATTGTTAGCAACATCGTTGTATGGATTTTGTTAAGCTTACTCAAGAAGATCGTGATCGGATTCATGGAGAATCGTTAGACCCTCTCTTCGAATCGGTTCAGCAGTCGCCATTTTGCAGAAATGCAGGTTGAGGAAATATGATGGAATCGGTCGCAGGAGCGGAGGTGGGTGTGTCGGTTGGCCCACTGAGAGATTTAAACAACCTTTAGCAGTAAGATCACACCCAACAGGTAAGAGAAAGGACGGTGCTCTTAACACTAAAATCAATCAGCAGCTAATATAGCTCTCTTTGCACCGTGAAACCTAGCTAATAGTCCAAATTAGCAACTTGCAATTGAATACAGGGTATGCTCTCCGTAGAAGGCAGATCCCTTATTTTTTTCATTGGTTGTGAAAAAGTGCGGTGGGGTAACGGGGCTTACAAACCTTGTAGAGCGCGCAATTTGCGCTCATTCCGGCAAGATAGAGGATCACGATATGGGTGGACTGGACTTTTGGCAATGCATTACATCTGCCATGCCCCGTATTCGTTAGCTTCAGGCAGACGTTTGTCTCATCGATACCATCCCTGCAAGAATTTTGAGTCTACCATAGGCTGCTGTATCAAGAGAGATAAGCTGAAGACAGATACGTTCAGTTCTATGCACAATCGGTAAAGTGGTTCTGCAGGACAGTCGCATGCCCGAAATGACAAGGCTGAGCTTCAGCCTTACCCATTGTCAAAGCCCTCACACAATGCGCACACTTTAGTTGGATGGTTAAGTATTGGTGGCGCACACAATTGAGCCGCAGTTCACTGCAGCCACCCGCAAGGATTAGCGAGTATGTAAGAGCTAATTGTTCCAGATGACGCTTGTGTGCGAGCTGATGGTGCGCTCCTTGTGTTCGCCCATACGTCACAGACGTTCCAAAACGCGTCAACCTGCGGATGTTCTTTCATCGCGATCCTGTAATGCGCACATTTATATTTGACTAAACCACGCAACTTTCGCATTCCCTCAAGTGCTCCAGTGGATATTCCTATAACTACAACAGTATAATAAGCAGGAACAAAATTCCATCTGCTTTCTCTTCGAGAAAGGGAATAAAAGTGAAGCGAGAAGCTTCTAGGGATGGATGGGCAAGGCTGAATGTTGGGGACATTTTCAGCTCTTGGTTGGGCTATGATCAGTGTCGGCCTTGACTTCCTCTCCGGGGCGCTGAATAATTCTAGCCCCCATCCTTCAGCCTTTACGTTCGGGATTTGGATGCGGCCAATGATTGGTTTCACTGGCTTACCTTCTCACCGGAAGCACTGATCGACAAGTTTTGGCCCCAAAATTTGGCCCTCACTTACACGAATCCTATGCAAGCTTAGCCTCATACCGCCACGCAATAAAACGCTGAATGCAGTTGGATGAAACAGAAGGACTTGGCTACCAAGCCTTACCTGATAAACCAATCAGATTCTCTACTTATGTCGCCTGGTGCCATCTTATCTCTCATGATGAACACGGATACTTGTATTGTCATACAACGACCCATTCAACGGTACCACTAGACTTGCTGCAGATTGAAACATAACACAGCCGAAAATGGACGGCTCAGGTAAGAGCGGGTGTTATTTTTCTTCATCCCACCTGGTTTTGAGTTTTGTAATCTGACAAGATTAAAGAGGGATACCAGCGAAAGTCCCGAATACCCTCCAAGTTCCGCCTCACCGAGCATGGCATGAAAGTGCAGGCAAAGACTTTCTATCAAGGGCCAGCTCTAGAGGATTACGATGGAATTAACTGGGTCGAATATCAAGCAGCGCAACTTCCGGCTCCCACGCGCCAAAGATTCGACAGTGCTGCCATACAGATCTACAAGAAGTTTGACAAGGAAAAAACCTTCAACAATGTTCCCACATACTTCACGTCCTTCATCAAGATTCAGAGTCCGCTCATTGTCAAGAAACTTGACGATCTTTTGAAGAACCACGATATTGAAACAACGAACAACCAAATTACCCTCTGGAAACCGTTCCAGCCACTCTTCTTCTGCTGGGATGAGATCAAGAAAGCGCACGATAGTCTTGATGTTTTCGAATCCGAAGACAGAGACCTAAAAGCGCACCTCAAGCTTCTTTGCGATTTTATGGACAGCGAGCTCGGCACCACATTCAACCGTGCCCGTGAGCTGCTCAGCGAGGCGCGGATATCGTACAGCTTTCTGTGGACTCTTTACCCCAAGGGCAGTTACATTATCTCTTACCAACATGGATTTGAGCAGATATATAGGGTTCTGTCTTTTGCTAGTGATCGCAGCCACCAAGGAGAGGGCGACCATTGGGTTCTTCGGTGCGAGTTCGTGCAATATGACGGATTTGAGTATGGGTACTCGGAAATAACCATGAGCTTTCCGCATTTCCACGATACAAAGCCGATATCCACCCTGAAAGCTTTTCCATGGGAGCACGTTCGAGACAAAGGCCTGAAGCAGAAGATACTTGCCCGCGGTAGACGCTCTCTGGCGTTCCAGCACCAACATCACCAACTATTTGAGGGCATGGCCCTTGCTCCTCAAGCAACAGAGATCAAACGTGCCGAAGACGATGCGCCGACATATTCTACCAAAAGGTTCAACGTTTCGAGCCGTATAATCATTGATCCGCACTTCTACGCCATGAAGAATGAAACTTTTCGCAGATTGATCCGCCCCTTCAGTAAACCATCTGCTCTCGAAGAGTCTTCGCAGTATAGACGGCAATCAACGGAACGTCGACGCAAAGATGTCAATGTCCTTGCCGCACGCATCAGACCCGACAGTGCTCAACAGAAATGGAACAAGGAATCAGTAGAGGAGCATGAGGACCGTCTGCTTTTGATGTCTCCCTTGCTTGATGGGTTCTCACTCAGAGACAAGACGTGGAGTAAGTCGACGACTGGTGGCATCAATCGTGTAGATAGTGGCTAACACACGGCAGTGAACTTCCTTGTTGACGGCGTCCAACCACTCGTATTAGATGACAGGGCGTTTGAGCACCTTGTGCTTCCGAATCACTACAAGCAAATGGTGCTTGCATTTGCACAACATCAAGATCAAAATAAGACCCAAGAAGTAGACGACGTTGTGTCAGGCAAAGGTAAACTATTCGTACATGGTATCCATGAGAATTTTCATTAACTGCTTAGCAGGGGAAGGTCTGCTGGTCTTGCTGTCGGGTCCTCCAGGCACTGGAAAAACTTTGACTGCAGAGGCTGGTGAGTCTCAGTTGATTTATATCATCAATATTTGCTGATGCGCGTCACAGTGGCAGACAAGGTTGGTCGTCCTCTGTACCATGTCGATACACATGAGATGGGCTCGACAGTCGAGCAAGTCAGCTTGCAACTGCGTCGAATTATGGATATGGCAGCCGAATGGAATGCCATTGTACTTTTAGACGGTACGATAATCCTGAATTGATTCAATTTATTGGCTGACTGATGACCTCTTCAAGAGGCGGATGTTTTCCTTGAACGCAGGACACGAGGAAATTCGAAAATGAACGAGTCCGTTGCAGGTAAGACCGTTCTGTACAAACAAGTTATAATGGAGAATTTAACTAACATGAGTAGTGTTTCTAAGAGAACTTGAATATTACCGAGGCAAGTTGGCCCTTGCTGTATTGTAGGATGGCCATAAAGATGTGAGACTGACTGTGAATAGGGACTATGTTTCTTACGACAAATCTTTTCGACACGATCGACGAAGCCGTAGAATCCCGTGTGCATTTCCATATCAAATTCGAGCGTTTGACAAGCGACGTGCGCCAAACAATCTGGAGCAACTTTTTGAACGCGTTGCCAGGAGGCCCAAGCTTCTCCAGTGCAGACATTGCCACTTTAGCTGAATGGGACTTGAACGGCCGTCAAATTAAGAATGCTGTGCAGATGGCAGTCAAATGGTGTTCCTACATTAACAAGGAGGCGTCCTTGGATACGAGAATCATCGAGGAGACAATTTCACTTACATGTCCTAAAGCTTCTAAGGAGTCTCCTGTTCAAGAAAACGGAGTAGAAGCGATTGACACCTTGGGTATTGACAGTTTAACAGTTGGTTCTTCATGTCCTCCTTCTTCGACTGGCTCTACTAAAGAGTATTCTGGGGACTCTAATTCTTCTCAGCCGCATCAGTGAGAGTAGATCCTTAGCCAGATTATACTTCCTTCCAGATAATATGCTTGTTAAATATTTAAACACCAAAACACCTATTAAAGAATATTTAGAGGATTCCAAACTGAACAAAGATAAAAATAATGCAGCTACTGGAACGCTCAAGATAGTGCACCCTTGTGTCCTGCAGAACCTCCTCCAGTCAGGCTTGGTGGAATCGTCTCGGTCAAGAATATCGTAGATGTACCTTCTGCAATTGAAGATTTTGCTCCTGAAGCAGGGCCTAGCGGATTCGGCAGAGTCAAGAGTTAGCCTAGCTCAAATGCTAGTCGATACAGTGCCGCGGCGCACCACGCAACAATGCACTCGCACGATAACCCAGACCCGAACATGTCCGTGGCTGAGCTGCTGACCAAATTCTGTACGATTACTTTCGTTGTGATTGCTGGTGTGCTCCCCGGAGTTTATGTCGCTAGAGGGGCTGAGGTTGGTGTGCTTGCCGGAGTTTGTGTCGTTGAAAGGGTTGAGGTCGGCGTGACAGAGCAGTATGCATTGTAAATAGAGAAGCCCAAAGATATATCAACAATATTCCCACTACAGTTCCATGACACGCAGGTCTTGATCTTTGAGCTTGCAGAGTCTATCAAGTCAGCTCGACAGAAGCAGCTATCAAGGAACTGAGGTCCTTCACACCCGAGTTGTTCGCCGAGGTCGCCTCCGTTAAACCTGAAGTTTTCGCCGCAGTCGACACAGGATAGGCAATTTTTCAGGCAAGGGCGTTGAGTGGTGAAAACTTGTAGGCTCTCGATGCTAAGAGTTAGACCAGCAGCTCCATGTACGTGGTGTGCAATAGAAGAGATGAGTGTGATAAAGGCAACGAGGGTGCGCGCAGTAAGAGGCAAGGGATAAAAACTGATTATGAGTTACTAGAAATGACATTGAAAGGTTGCTTCTGATAGCAGTAACAAATCAAGGCTCGGTCGAATCCAAAGTCAATTCAACTTCATGGGGGCGGTTAGGGTTTATCGCCGCGTTCCAGGGTAACCTCTGCCGCCCATGCGACTAACAAAAAAAAGCGCACATTAAACCACCAAAACCAAGGGTAACACCAAAAACTAAACCTTTTTTTACTATCTAAATAGCCAAGGGTACTCATACCCACCTTAGTAAACACCACTAGTCTGAGAATCACGTGTATAACGGGTTTTTGCCAATAGCAACACCACCGGCCAAGAGTTCACGGTAGAATGTTGTTTACTGCTATTTGCCAGCTAACCATAAGCAAGAATACAGCCAAACTACGCGTGTTGCTATTGTTACTTTACGTTCTGAGGGCTGTGGATGGACCTACAACTTACAAACGTACCCAAAGTCTCTCCAAATGGCGCCCTTACCTTCTACAACCGCTTTCTTGAGCGCTATAACTTACTTCGTCTCTCATACGATACACTCCTATCTACCCCTAACCTTACTCTCAACCCTATTAGTGCGAGACAACCCTTTCTTACACGTATCCGCTGCATACATCTGTTCTGACATTGACACCGCTCACAATGAAAGCCTCTCGCTCCTCAGAAACTTATTGTCTATCTATCACATTACCCTCTTTCTGCTTCGACATCTATCTTGTATTCACCCCTATTCATATCCCTACACCTCAAAATCTTTACCCCACTCTGTCATTTTATGTTAACATGAATTTGACCCCCCGAGGGCTTCTTCATGCTGCACACTTCGGTCACCTTTCCCGTCAGGAAGACAGAAGACCATAGCTTCGTTTCCGTGAGATTTGAGCCCAGATAAAGGGCTCCAATCAGGAATCTCCATATAGTTATCATCTAACTGTATCCCTAGGAACAGTACCGCATTATGACAACTGAATCCCAAGAGCATGCGATAAATCTTCCGATGTGCTGAACTTATAATAATTTATTATTATCTACGCATTCCTACAGAACTCTTCATTCATCTGTTTATTCCTAGACGCCGTCCGAACATAGGCACAAGCGTAGATGGTGCCGAAACTTTATTACTACTAAAGACGTAAGCTTCATTCACACTTAATTTGTACCATGAACTCTCTATATGTATCGCAATAGCACACATAGATACATCAATGATCAGCTTCAGTATGCAGTCCGAACTTACAAGGGCGAATGAAGACTCCAATTCTGCCGGCATTTATCCTGGCGGCAGCAACCAATGCCAATGTTAGATATTCGTCTCCCTCGAGAATAAGTCATAGTTACAGCATCCATATACTCTCAATGCAGCACTTCATGTAAACTACGCCCGTTAACAGTACGTATGACCACGCGGCGTTTCGAAACGAGCTAACCGCTATTGCTCACGCTCCAATGATATTTCAGAGCTCTAGAAAGCGTTTCTTTGTGCGATGTACGAAAATGTACGGAGGAAATCCCTTGTTCCCTGCTCTTAATATTTTTTCCCCCCACTTTTGTAATAAGGTTCTATTTGTGATAGCAAAAAGCGCCCTCAGCACGGTCCGCCTTATAACATCTAATTGAATGGGAATATAGCAACATAATACTGGTAGAACACGGCAACTATGCCGTTGTGCGACGCCTTACTGAAACCGTGAAACGACTGCTAAGATTGGCAGATAATGTTACGTGTTCCTGTGGGGATTATCACAATCTCTCTTTGCAGGGCGATCAGTTTACTCGTATTGGCTTTTCACATGACGCGTTCATCTGTGAAATGCTCCAACTTCTACTATGAGCATCACTTATATCCTTCTATAACTAGCTGCGAAGATTGGCTGTTTGGCCACCTCTTGTTCTTCATACCATTTGTTTTGTGGACTAACACTGCAATAAACATTATGACCGCCTCCAACCGAATCCTCGCCTTCATGTTCTTGCTTTCGGTCAACCAAATAGTGTCGGCTCAGATTGGTTGCAATTCCACCGCGTTGAACACAACAATCGGAACCTGGCCCGTCACTTCTACCGACACCATCTTCAGCATCGCCACGTCTACCAAGCGAGGTGTCTGCGACATCGCCCGTGCGAATCGCATGAGTGACGCAACTCTCATGCAAGCTGGCGAAACGCTTATAATCCCAGCTGAGGCTTGCGATCCAGACGATGCGACATGCCTCATTCCCAATACAATCTATTCTTCGACTTGCGTTAGTGGCGGACTTCACACCTACAATACCCGATTGAACGATACCCGCGAAACCATCGCTCTCAAGTTCATGGTCAGCCTCGACTCTATCTCCGCCGGCGGACTCACCAATGGTACTACCGCGGCGGATGAAATTTTACCTTCCGACCAGCAGCTCAAGATCCCCCAATGCAGCCCGAGCCAATGCATTGTGCAGCCATATAAGTTTACATATGGGACATATGTTGATTTGGCGAAACAATTTAACACTACTGTGGGCCAGATCATGGCGTTCAATCCGACTTACAACTACAGTCATGAGGCTGATCCAACCGAGGGTCCTGTCATCTCAATACCTATGAACTGTGCGAATCTGTCCGGCAATGTTACTGTAATTTCCTAGTGTCGTTAGAATGAGATGTGTACTTTAGTTTTTTTTTTTTTGGCGAGAGAGCAGGCGAATGTATAGCGTAGTAGTTATCCATAGGAACAGCATTGTATCGTAACTAGCAAGCCTTAAGAAATTCAACCATAGGATAATAAGCCCTTAATAATCTGTATTGAGGCCTTGAATTTCCGCCAATGTCTACACAGGGATCTACGTGGAGATAACAGTGATTGGATAGTCCGCGCCGGTATGGTTGAGGGAAGAGAGTGTCTAAGGCAATGCAATATCCTGACCTAAGAGCCTAAGCTAGATTTTATGAAATTAGACCTACGTAAAAAAACCTCGTTCGTAGTTTTAACGGCCATCTTAGCTGTCATTCACCCTTAGCAAGCATTTCCAGGATTAGACAGGGAAGGCCCCCAAAGCTCTCTGTGCATGTCCCCAATCACCTCTCTGTTAAAACCGCCTCTAACATCCACCCGTAGAATTAAGCCAAGTTAAATATACTCTACACCAGAGTGCGTCGTCAGACGAGCGAAACTTTTGGTTGGGTTCAAAAATCGGTACGTATCCATTCATGTTGGAGGAGTATACATGATAGACCTTATAATTGTTTCTAATGATAGTAACTGCGGACGTAAGGAGACACAACGGTCAGAGATTAGCAACGTCCTTATCAGGTGAAGTGGGTGCGTTGTCTGCCGCATTGTCTAGTGCCAGCAGCAGGTTGGACATAAGGAATACCAGACGCTCCTGCTCTATCTTCTTCCGCAAGATTGCCGCCACCTATATGTCTACCTGCAGCTCTGCTCCCGTAGGACTACCGTTCTCTAACGTATTTTTAATTCCACGAAAAGTCCCAAGCCTTAAGTGTAGCTATCTAATAATAAAATATAATAGACGTTTTCGCAGCGCTAATTATTTGTACGGTCCTGAGAATCAAGAGTTAAAACACAAGAAGATATTAGTCTTACCCGTAAGCGCAACTCTTCTGTTGGTAATGCAAGCGTAGCTTAGGGATAGTAAAAATGGTAGGTGGGTTGGATATTTTCTATTTGTATGAAAAGGTCAGTTGGCCGAGAACACAGGCGCTCTCAAGCCTAGATTTAAGCAAGACGATTCATGCTCTCAAACATGAACTTCACGTTGATATGCAGCTCTAAAGCAAGCCCTACTAATAACTAATACTATTAGGCGTCTTAGAAAATAAACTGATACGGAAAGCGTACCTGTCTTAATGGCCTTGCGTAGTATGCAGCTAGTTTCGAAGCCTTCACGACGGTCCAAGCGACTGCGAAGGCTGTTGATGTGTGCAACAACATCGGCGGTGGTGTTGTTTGGTATATGGAGTGTTTGGCGTTGTAGGTAGACCAGTCCCGCCTACTTCACGCTACGAATAAGATGCGCCCTCCACCGCTCACGGCCTTGAGAGGAAGGCACCTCCCTCTCGGATTTGGATCGGAACATCTGGAAACCAGACACACCGGGGCTGTACGATTCAGGATAATTAATGTCGGTGACACATGTTAGTTTGTATGGGTATGCGGACTGCGGAAATACCCTCGTCGTCGCTTCCGAGGTGAAGCCTTCGGAGTGGAGGGATGGAGCATTCGGCTAGAGTAGACGGTGCAACGTAATGAACAGCAAGCTAATCCTTGAAACCATGGTTGCACTCACACTGCATTGCTCTGGTATCGTACGGGATACCTTACCGTCCACGCAGCACCCATTGACAATTTGATGTCGTGGGCCAATCGAATGATGTGTCTGGTTTTGAGGTTAGCGCCTTGGCGGTCGGCCAATGGCTTAATGCTCCGCTCTTCCCATGTACCTAGGTACACCTTCCTCCTCACATTAGAGCTTAATTCGTCTTGTGCTCTTTTAATTGTTGCACATCGTGTTTTCCTTTTCCTGGAAAGGGGGCAGCCAATCCAACTTGTCACTATGTTTGCCGAACCTTCGAGACGCATGAGCGAGGCGTTTCGTGAAACTGCGAGGCTGAAACGCCACTTTCTGTCTACTGGATCAAGCACAGCCAAGATGCGAGGAGGGCCTCAGCTGAAAAGCTTCGCAAGCCGCATCTTCAACACACTGCCTGGGCGCTCCTTCCTTTCTTCAATGAGGGACACTGCATATGAAAGGGCTCAACAGAGATACTAATACTCATCACATGCTATTGGCCGCTGCTGATGGCCATCTTCGACCCTAATTAGCCTTCAGTCACAAGGAATAGGCTTTCTCAGTACGTTTTCAATTTCGCAATCGCACTTTGGGACGAAAAGCGGAATAGAACAGCGATCTGACAAGCGTAGATCGCTTTTCGTTGAACCTTGACACGAACGAGGAGGCCTCCTCAACTGACACGATTACGAAACGACAGAATCGCCGTAATAACAGCAAAACTACCCTTTGGATTGGGGCCAGTCTTTCTTTGCCCGAGCAGCCGTTTGGCCCTCTACCACCTCATAATCACACACCATGAACACTTTGGACGCGGGTAACCTGCGTGTCACTATTGTCGCTGCAACTGGCCTATATAAGAGCAATTATTTCAGTTTTCGGATCCCTTCGCTATAACCACAATCGACGGCGAGCAGACCTGCCGCACGGGCGTAATTGAGAAAACGCTAGCTCCTTCCTGGAATGAGAGTTTTATCGTCAAAGTGAAGAAGGAAAGTGTTGGAATATATATAGAACATGGTGATCACGTGGTGATGTTGTGATCACGTGTTTATCACATGAGACACTAGCGGTGCTTGGCGGCAAAGGGATGATACAACCTCCTGAGCCTCACCTCAGATAGAGACAGACACAACGATTTATTACCCCCTTTGAGAACCCCCATTGCTATTGCAATAGCCCTGTGAAACCAACACTGATCAGTGGTTGAACTCACAGTCAACCACAGACAGCTAGGTAAACGGAAGAGACATACCTTGAGGCCCAGGACTTTGCTGGTGCCCTCTGGCCTGTGTGCTAAGGGAGGTCAGCCTATTCTCGCAGGCACAACCTCCAAAGAGCTTAATTGATCGCAGGGTTTGTTTTACTACGCTCACCCGCAAAGACCAAGTTCGCGTCCATTACGCAGAACAACCTTCTTTACGCTGCATCTGTCAAGATTCTGGCTTGTGCTGGATGTAGACATTAGGACCAGCGTCCAAACAAAGAAAACACAACCCCCCCCCCCCTCCGCAACCACCAGCGAAACCGTCAATCCTGCCTAGTACACTGTTAAGATAGCATACGAGTTTCCTATACAATGGAAGGACTGCATTGACAAGGCTACATAGACTACAGTGGTGCTAGATGTTACTGGTGACATTGACGATATCAACCCTAAAGTGCTGAATGGATTTGTAGCTTACTGAATGGAGGAATATTGTTTGGGTGGACTTATTGACGGCGAGCTGTGGCAATGGTACATGGAGGATTTTAAAGACTAGATAGTGGCTGTTTAGGACAAGCTGGATAGCAACATTATTTAGGCTATCTGTGCATTCCTCCGCAAGAATGGCGTATGGGTCCTAATAGACAATAAGAAGATCTTAGTCAACATGAAACTTGTAGCTAGATGAGAGGATCCCTATAAATGGGAGAAGGCAGACATTGAACACTAGAACAAGCATTATAGTGGCCTTAACCTATACTTAAGATATTACTGTCTAGGAATAGACCTGAGCTCTCCCCAAGCCTAAAGCCTAATAGATTCTATCCCTAAGGACCTGTACTGTACTTCACTGCCTCTACAAGGATTCTTAGTCCCTAAGCCAAACAACTAGAATGTTCAACCCTATAATAAGCTAAATGTACGCCTGCTAGTGAATACTACTATACAACAAACACAGACTCTCCTCCCTTAGCAACCTTAACTACAACTACAGTATTCCTAGCCTTACTAGGGACTACCTAGCTTATTGAGGCTACTTATAGAGTTGTCTAAGCTGTACATGGACAATATAAAGTTTAGTGGCGAAATGTTTGACGTCCTTAACTCTAAACTAGATATATTCTACAATTCTTGCAGGAAGATTAGAATTGGCCATAACTAATACTACAACGCCTACTCCCTAATGCTGCGTGGTTGTGCAAGCAGATTTTACTACAAACATTTGGCCAACAAAGGACTTATATTTGCTGAGATGGAAGCACGAATGAGATTCTTCTTTGAGAATAAGGAGATAAACTAGGAATACTTGCAATTATGGCGTTAAACCACACTGCCTGATATTATCGCCAAGAACCCTAACAAACTATGAAGTGAATGCCTTTAGATACTATTTGACACGCTTTAGAAAGTTCAACCTGGTCTATTAGAGTTATACTAAACTGACTGTAGTATCTAAGACTAATTACTAAGCGCTTGCTGATCTGTCCTAGAATGCAGTCTTGCCCTATATTAACCTGCTAAAATGTATGAGGCTGTTTGCGCCCAACTAAGGAACTTAATAGGCACTACTATGCGCGTAAAGGAGGCACAACAATCTAATGCTTACCTTGCCTGAAACGCCCCTTAGAGCGACTTTGACAATGACACTACTAACTATTTTATTAACAACAACCTGAACCAATACCTGACTGACAGGAGATACGCCAATAATAGAGCATATAGTTGTAGACGTGGTTAAAGCAGATTCTAAGGCAGAGATAGATTTTGGAGCAGAACTAGATCCTAAAGCGCCTTACGCTCAAGCCAAGGCACCTAAACTAAGAAATGCTACATATGTGGTGCTGAAGGTTGCTGGTTAACTAAGCACACCTAGGAAGAACAATTAAAGGTATATACCTGATTTCTTAACAGCGCTAAGAACTACAACAGCTATTTGCTTGATCTTGAAGGATATTAATGCTTCCTAACTAGCTACAAAGGTGTGGATAGTTTTGTTGAACATAAAATTGACGACGCAGAACAACTGCTTATAGACATGCATATTGACAACTATGATGAAGGACAGGAACCTTATTTGCAATTCCTCACCTCTTTTGGCGAAATTGATGCTATCTAGACAGTTACTACCCTTAATCACTAATCTACATTCTATGCTATTACAAAATTGGATATGTTTAATAATGCCAAGCCTTAGGAAGACAGCTTAGTTTTTACCTTTGTGTTATACGAGGTGAACACTTACTGGGTCCGGTCCGTACTAAGGCGGTGCGTAAGCGTAGGTGTCGTAGGATTATTCTGTGAGGTTCGAAGACGATGATATAAGACAACGGGGTGGTAAATCCAATCAATAAATTGACTAACTAACTTGCTGTATCAATCTGGGTAAGAGACGAGTGAAGTTATTTGAGTTGACTACAAAGAGCAAACATAACATAGGAAACTGTCCTCCTTATATATTTCCTCTTT